>SNQJ01S0299564.1:0-10404 GCA_010110895.2 Picea sitchensis
ATAAGTGTATATTCTGGTTGGTAGCATTACCCGATCTCTGGAGGGCTGGGGATGTTACATCACCCCAAAGTTTGCTATGAAAATAGGTGTTTTAGTTTGATTTTACCGTAAAAGATTGAAATCCAAGCTCTTGATTTAGGTGTAACAATCTTCAAAAAAAAAAAATCAAGCATTCTTGTTTTAGAATGTTAATGACCTCATTTGATAAACAAGATCTTGTATTTTGGTGGTATAATCATTTAATGATTGATTATCATGTATCTTAACATTTTCAATTATGCTTCTTATGTTTGTAATTTAATTGTTGTTGCACCTATGTATGTGTTATTTAACATAATCCATGTTTATTTAGTTGACTATGCTACATTGATTCTAGGAAATATTGGTTCATTATATACACTCCATATCAAATATATAAATTTATTATCTTTCTTTATAAGCTCCTTAAAATAATTTTTTTCATTATCAAAAATAGATCAAAGTTGACAATGTCAACTCCTATCAAAATAATGAACTGTAACATCCTGCTCTTGCACGCACTGAACAAACTTATTCTTTGAGGACACTTGCTCGCAAGTGATCCATATTAATATACTTTTGGGCATTTGATTTATGATTATAAGGTGTTATGGGTTGATGACATGTTGTTTTGTTGCATTGACATAGATAGGTGATATTGACTCGGTTTGACTGAGTGTGCAGGATTTTGGACCTCGAGGATGCAGAGGCATTGATGGAAGCCCTTGGACTCCTGATCAAGTCGGGGAGTGAACTATTGGGGTTTGATTGTTTTATATGAGATATTAGTGCATCTGATTAGATGATATGATTATGGATATATTTTTGACATGATTCGTTGATGATGCAAGCTGACGATAGCTTGCTAACCAGACTCACATGTGGAGTAGAGGGGTCACGCATGACTACCATAGATGTTGAGGGAGAGGTGTGGACAACAGCCCTGCCACAACCTACTAGCACTCTCGTTGTGGATCGAACTGTAGGTTAACGATTACCTAGTTCGAGGAGACCCATGATGTTGTGAGGGCCGACTGCGACAATCGCTCAAGATGATCATAAAGGGCGTGCAATAAGGTAGGGTCCTTATTTCTTAGAGTCCATTATTCTCCAACAAGATCACTTGGCAGAGTATTGACTTCGGGTTTTTTTTATGTCTACCAAGTCAGTCAAGAGGCGAGTGGCACCCTTGGAGCACGTGGTGCGTCCTGAAAGGCACGTCGTGCAAGAAAAATGGAAAGAGGCGAGTGGAACCCTTGGAGCACGTAGTGTGTCCTAAAGGGCACGTCATGCAAGAGAAACAGAAAGAGGCGAGTGGAACCCTTGGAGCACCTAGTGCATCCTGAAGGGCACATCGCGTTGTTATTTAATAATTGGATAAACCTAGATGGCTTTAGGATGAATAACGTGTTAAGGAAGATTTAAAACTTTTCCCCTAATAAAATGTCGCCCAGCCTAAGAAAATAAAGTCTAGGTCTAAATTATACTTGTGATAAATTTTTATCTATTTAATATATATATATAGATAGATAGATAGATAGATAGATAGATAGATAAAAATAAAAATAAAAATAAAATAAATAATAATGATAATCTTCTTTAATCTTGTGACAAGAAGGGGGTAAGCAATTAAATTGATTTATAAAAATCTTTTGGGATAAAATTTAAAAAGGGGAAATAATTTTTTTACTATATAATGCTAATTAAAAATTTATTCATTAAAAGGGAAAAAGGGTAAGTTTCTACACCTTCCAATTGACTTTTAAATGAAAAGGGAAAGAGGGAAATCTAAAATAATTAGGAAACCAGGAAAAAGTAGGAAACATAAAAAGAAAGGGGAAACACAAGGAAAAAGAAGAGAGTCTAACTTAGTAAGGTATCTAGCATTAAAGAACCTTCTAAATTGAACTCAACTAGTAAATTAATAAGGGGGGAAGCCATTAAAACTTGTAAGGGATTATGGGGACACCTAGGAGCGATTCTAAGAATGACTCTAGGTGGGTGAGGGAAATAGGGGTAATTAATTAATTAATTAATGAAATTAGTTTATGGAGGAATGAAGGGGATGGGTGACACATGTACGAGGAGGATTTTTATGGATTAAATTATTAAAATTTAAATTAAATAGGATTTTGGGAAAGTAAGGGACTTCGAAACTCTATATAATGGAGGGAGGAGAAGGATAATGGATATCTTTTGTTATGCATAACGTTACGTTGTAGAAATTTATACTTGACTGACTTAGCTTGTGGGAGTTGGGATACCCAGCTCAATGAGGAGTGGTAGCTTGGCCTTGAGAGGAAAGATGGGAGCTAGTTGATTCTCTGGTTAGTGTACCCCTAACATTGGCTGGGAGGTATCGATGAAGTCTCATCGGTAGGGAAGCGGGAGTTGCATGAAGCGTGAAGGACATCAACTCAGAGAGGGCGATTGGGCAACGATACGCTTCCTTTATTTCTGCATGGTAGATTTTTAGTATGATTATGCTTTTAGTTCTGCATGTTTAATTGGGTAAATATAATGATTGTCTTAGCATTCTAGTTGATGACTGAAATTTTCCCCATAGCCTTTAGCTCGATGTTGATTTCCCATGGCCTTCGATCCCTACATGTCTTGACCGTCCTGTGGTTTATTGATTATGATGATTGCAACTTACTTTTGCCTTCGTCCCTATCTCATCATTCCAGGCCTGAGCAGTGGGCCAAGAGTCTGATCTACGGTCGTCGCTTCGACGTTAATAGACCTATGGATCTCAACGCCCTGCTTTTCTATGCATGGATGATGAGCGAAGGATGTTCCTGTCAGTTGTCTACCTCTGTTGTTTGTCCTTGGCTGATTTTTGTCTTGCGCCTCCTAGCAAAAAGTAGCTCTGTGTATGGATTTCTTTGTGTCCTTGTTGGTTTATCTTTGCGCTTGTTTTTGTTCTTCACGCCTTAAGGGCTTAACCTTGAATTTTCTCTGCGCTTTGGATGATGGAATCTCTGCGATCATTTCAATGACTTTTCCCAATGTATATTTGTGTTTCTCTTACTGTTGTCTGCATTTTATTTTTATGCGTCTGTGTTATTACACTAATCCCAATGCTTGTTTGGTTTATGGACTGCGATTACATTTTACTGACTGCTATCTGGAAAACTATTCTAATATCAACAACGATTTGACAATCTATAAGGAATTTATTTCTCAGAAGAAATTTTACCTTTCAGAATGATATAATATGTATAGTCGACACATCATTGAGTTGTATATACCTTACGTTTTTATTTTTCTATGATATTGAATCGAACCAGAACATATTCCTTTTATTGATTGGTCTGTCTACTCATTACCTCGTACCAATAATCATTTTTATTCCTTTATTTCCTGGGATGTGTGGTACAACGATTTGCTTATTTAAAATGTTGACCGTGTTTTGCTGTTGAATGGACACGAATTTTCCATTAAATTTTGACTCCGTTTTGATGTTGGAATGACCATGATTTTCCCTTAAAATGTTGACTATGTTTTGTTGTTGAATGGAAACAAATTGCCATTAAATGTTGATTGTGTTTTGCTGCTGGAATGACCACGAATTTGCCTTAATCGTGGACTGCATTTTGCTGCCGAATGGCCACGAGTTTTCCTTAAATGTTGACTACACCTTTTTAACCTGGAAATGAACATAATTTTAGACAACCAACTTTTTGCTTCGGCGTCCTTACCCCCGAGTTTTCTTTTCTTTTTCCTGACAACAATAATAATTGTCATTTGGTTCTGGACAACTTTCCCCCTAATATAACTATCAATGATAATCATGGTTGTAGGATATAGTCTAACAATAGCTTTAAGTGCATTGAATGGCTTTGAATGACATTAAATTTGATCAGGCATATAACAATTAATCTCTCTAGACGAATTGGGCATGAATTCTCATTGAATGCATATGGCAGTAAATCTCATTGAATTATTTGGCATTTATGGCTTGTAATGTATAGCTTGAATTGTTGTTAATGTGATATTCAATTGTTAATTGTTGAGTTAGATTGTATTAATTATAGATTGAATTGTGATTGTTGTCTAAATTGACATTTAGACTTGCGAATTAGATTGCACCTGAGGTTTATTTAGCCTTGCACATTATTGACTAGTAGTCATCTAGACTTGCTAATTTGGATATGAGATTAAGTTAATTCGATATACAGTTATTGTTAATTTTTCAAATTGGACTCTCTAATTTAAAGTTGTGTTTCATGTTAAGATAGGTTGTAAATCATTGACTAGTTGTATTTAGACTGGTTAATTTAGATATGTAATTAACGCTTCTTTAGACGGTAAATATTGACCAGTTTAGACTTGAGATAAGGATTGGGTTATTGACGAAGTCGTGTTTAGGCTTGTGTCTTCCCTTTTTATCGTCCACTAGCATCTTGTCGACCTGTTGATGGGGTATGGGCGTGGTTTTCTTCGTTATTTGTCTCCTATGTGTGAGATTTTCTTGAATCCTTAGTCCCGTTAGGATTGTTGGGCCAAGGTTATTGACTTGCCTATCGTCCAAGAATGACATGATTCTGGATGAGGGGATCATAGCGTGCCCTATTTGATAGAGGCAAATGATAACTTGGCCAGAGTTTGTGTTACCCAGTGGGGGCGTTGATCGTTGTAGTCATTTTTGGTGCATGGGTTGTGACGCCTTCATGCGTTGGGTGCGCGCCTTGAGGTTCTAGTCTTGTTCATCAAGGTCGTTGTGTTGGGAGGGGATGTTGTCCCTTAATCTTGTAGGCGTGTCTTTTTGTTTCGAGCATGTAGTCATTTTCTCCTTATTGTCTACGCACGTTTCGCCCAGTTGCTCTTGTGCCAGTGCGTGGAGTCATAGTAGTCTGTTGCCTGGACTGTGTGCTTGCGTTCATCGTCAATTGTGTGGTTAATTGTTGTTGTTGTCACCTTCTTTCCTTTCAAACAAAAAAAAAATATTTTGACTTCTGCTTCACTTGTAGTCGTGAAGAAAAGGGGTCGTTACATGTGGTATCAGAGTGGGTTCAACCCGCGACTTGAGATTACTACAACATTCATTGATATGATTTTGATTATAATGTTGCTAATCAAGTTGACTTGTATTCATGAAGGTAATCATGGTTAGAGGACGCCACAAAGGCATATGACAAAGTGTTAGGGGAGGAGGCATGATGCCTCGAGTAGCATCCACACCTGAGGGGTCTAACCCTAAGGGAGACGAACAGGTTGTCGGGAAGGGGAAGATAACAGTGGGTAATGTGGTTGGAATGATGAGATCTTTTCAACGCATGTTTGAGGCACTGATCAGCCGTTTGGGTAGAGATGAGGCCAGAGCATCGACACCCCATGTGGGTCCACTGCACGCTCTGGTCGGTACTGGTAGCATTCACCGTGAACTTGAGAAGGTCAAATTTCCTGAGTTGTTTGGTGCCCTAGAAGACACAGCCGCCAATGCATGGTTGGAGAATATGGCGATGTGCTTTGCGCTTCATGACTATACCTCCAACATGAAGGTCTGCATGGAGATCTTTCAACTAAAGGGGAGAACTCTTCTATGGTGGAAGACACTCCTGCTACAACTGAACATGGTCATCGAGGACATGTCATGGGAATTGTTCGAGGAACGGTTCCGAGAGAGGTACCTATCAGAGGAATTCATTGAGCGTCAACTCAACAAGTTCAACACCTTACGACAGGGCGGTCGTACGGTGCCCGAGTACGAGGCCCATTTTATGGAGTTTCTTTGGCATGCTCTGCATCTTAATACTAAGAAACTTAAGGTCAACAAGTTCATGTTCGGCCTTAATGGAAACATACGTGCAAAGGTTAGGATTCCGATGCCTCAAACCTTTCGTGATGTTGTCCAGAAGGCCCTCATAGTAGAGGAGGAGCTTATCAGCGGGGGTCAGAGTAGGACTCCAACGAGACCAGTAGGGCAGGTGTCATCTGGTGCGCAACAACATCAGACACTAGCCAGACATACGCCAGGATATCGTGGTGTCCAGAGGGGATCCACTTTCACTACACCTCGGTGACCGACGCCTCAATAGAGAACACCCTATCGGGGACCACAACATCAACAACAACGTCGATCACAGCAGCAACATTTTAGGCATGTTCAACATAATAGACTAGGATTCCAGACTTGTGGGACGTCATCTTCTACTTCAGGTACCAGGAGTACTAGACCAAAGAAGGGGTGTTGGACGTGTGGGGAGCCACACTACTAGCATGACTGCCTTGTGAGGAGGACTAGAGCGTCTGGTTCAGCCGAACCCACCACCATGGGAGATTTGGGCAAGGCCCATCAGATTCATGCAGCGGTGGATAACCACCAGTCAGAGCACCAGTCAACTGTGCTTGAGACGTCAGCTACCATCGCTGACCAGCCCTTAGTATTTTTATAGATCCTGGTGCTACCGAGAGTTTCATTTCTGGTGCAGTGCTAAAAAGGATTAAGGTAAAGGAAGTCGAAAAGGATGATTTTAGCTTTGTAGAGATGGCTTCTTGAGCCAAACAAAAGGCTGGAGGAAGGGTTACGGGATGCACCCTCAACCTGGGAGAGTTTTTCACCAGGGCCAACTTGTACGTCATGATCTTAGGATCTTATGATGTCGTGATTGGTATGGACTGGTTGGAATCGCATGAGGCGATACTCAACTGTAAGACAAAACCGTTGATCTTGGTAGATGATGAGGGAAAAAGACGTGTGATTGTAGGTCGAAACCAGGGAGTTTCCTTGAGGTTCATCTCTTCCTTGTAGCTACAGAAGAGCATGCACAAGGGGTGCAAGCTTTATGCGATCCTTGCGTTAAACGAGAAGGGAGTAGAGGAAGGTCTAGAACAACTTCCGGTGGTGAGAGAGTTTGCAGACATATTTTTGGAGGAGTTACCTGGGATGCCGCCGAAGAGGGAATTGGATTTTACTATAGACCTAAAACTAGGGATTGAACCGATAGCTAGAACGCCTTATCGGATGTCGACCCCAGAGTTACAGGAGTTGAGAATGCAACTGAAAGAATTGTTGGACCTGGTACTGATACATCCAAGTGTGTCATCGTGGGGTGCGCCTGTTATTAGCATACGAAAGAAGGATGGGTCGTGGAGGCTCTGCATTGACTACCGTCAATTGAACAAGGAAATGATCAAGAATCAGTATCCGTTGCCGAGGATTGATGATCTATTTGATCAAATGAAGGGTGTGACGATGTTCTCAAAAATCGATTTGCGATTAGGGTATCACCAGTTACGGATCAAGGAGGATGACATCCCTAAGACAACCTTTAAGACGAGGTTTGGACATTATGAGTTTATTATTTTACTGTTTGGACTGACAAACGCCCCAGGGGTATTTATGAGTTTGATGAACGTGGTGTTTCGCGAGTACTTTGACAAGTTCAGCCAAGTATTCATTGACGATATTTTGATCTACTCTTGGACAATGGAGGAGCATGAAAAGCACTTGCGCTTGGTACTACAGTGTCTGCGAGAGCACAAATTGTATGGGAATTTTTCCAAATGCTCATTTTATCAATCAAAGATTCACTACTTGGGGAATGTCATCTCCGGCGAAGGTATCACTGTGGATCTAGCAAATGTCGAGGCTATTATGGAATGGCCTGCGCCGATGAACGTCCCAGAAGTACGTAGCTTCATGGGTTTAGTAGGATACTATCGACGGTTCATCGAGGGATTTTCGAAGATAGCAAATCCGATCACGGAGTTGCAGAAGAAGAACAAGAATTTTGTTTGGACCGAGAAATGCGCGGAAGATTTTAGGAGGCTCAAGGTTGTATTGACAACGACACCGATACTAAAGGTCCCTGACATGGATGTGGACTTCTTGGTATGCACCGACACATCCAAGGAAGGATTAGGCGGAGTGTTGATGCAAGATGGTCGAGTGATTGCATACATCTCGAGGAAATTGAGAAGGCATGAGGAGAACTACACGATGCATGATTTGGAGTTGTTATCCATCGTATATGCCTTGAAGGTTTGGAGACACTACCTTTTTGGATGAAAATTTGAACTAAAGACGAACCACTGTGGACTATAACACATATTTACGCAAAGTGACCTGAACATGCGACAACGACGTTGGTCGGAATTGCTTAGAGAGTACAACTTCAAGATTACTTACATAAAAGGAACAGTGAACTGAGTGGCAGATGCATTGAGTCGAAGACCATACATCTTTTCGGTGTTGCCTCTTCAGACAAATATACATGAAAAGATTCTAAATTTACAGCATGACGATGATTGGTACAAAGAGGTCGAGGGTTTTATTGGAAAAAACATAATGGTGGTACCAAGATTTGAAGGATTTACATTTGAAAACGATGGATTATTGAGGTTTAAAAATTAGATTTACGTACCACCAAACGACAAGTTGAGGAGCTTGATCCTAAGTGAGGCTCATAGAGAAGTATACATGGCTCACCTGGGAGTCACGAAGATGAGGGTAGACCTTAAACCCTTATTCTTCTGGAAGGGAATGAAGGTAGACATAGTAAACTATGTGGCCAAATGTCTAGAATGTCAGCAAGTAAAGGCTGAACATAGACACCTAACAGGATTACTACAACCACATGCTATTTCAGAATCGAAATGGGAGGTTATTTCGATGGATTTTATTGTTGGATTGCCACTGACGATAAGGAGACACGACTCAATTTTTGTAGTAGTAGACACTTTGATGAAGAGTGCTCACTTTATTCCTGTGTGTACGACGTATCGGGCACCTGACATAGCTAGAGTTTTCATCAGTGAGATTGTGAGGCTGCATGGTGTGCCTAAGAGGATTATATCCGATCGAGGATCGATGTTTACTGGATGATTTTGGACAGGTTTCCAAGAGGCCTTGGGAACCCAACTTAACTTCAGTACTGCATATCACCCGGATACTAATGGGCAGACAAAACGAATGAACCATACCTTGGAGGACATGTTGTGCATGTATGTGATGGACCAACAAAAGTGTTGGGAAGAATTCTTGCCACTAATGGAATTCGCTTATAACAACAGTTACCAAAGCACCATTAAGATGGTGCCTTTCGAGTTTCTTTACGGGCAACTGTGTCAGACACCTTTGAGTTGGGATCGGTTTGAGGATAGGGTCCTGGTGGGACCAGAAGCGATCAAAGAAATGGAATAGAAAATGCAAACAATAAGACAAAGGATTAAAGAAGCACAAGATTGGCAGAAGAGTTGTGCCAATGCACACCATGTTGACCGTAGTTACGAGGTTGGAAATCGAGTATTCTTGCGGGTTAAACCGCACAAGAGTTCGATCAAGTTTGGAAAGGGAGCTAAAATATCTCCTAGGTTCGTGGGACCTTTCGAGATTGTGGAGAGAAAGGGGCCCATGGCCTATCGACTAGCCTTGCCTGATCCCTTGAGGCATATGCACGATGTTTTTCACGTATTTGTTTTGAGACATTATATTAGTGATCCTACACATGTTATTGACATGAGTTCCTTCCAGGTATCTGACGAGGGGGCACTCATGGCTGAGCCAATCCGCATCTTGGATCATCACATTCAACAGCTACGACGTCGAACAATAGAGTAGGTCAAGGTCCAATGGGAAATCTATAGTCCACACTCGGCGACTTGGGAGGACGCATATGATATGCACCAGCAGTTTCCATTTTTATTTGATAGACAGACTTATGATACTGTGACACACATTGCATCGACACTTATATACTGTGAAACTTCGGGACGAAGTTTAGACCAAGAGGGGGTGTATGTAACATCCTGCTCTTGCACACACTGAACAAACTTATTCTTTGAGGACACTTTCTCCCAAGTGATCCAGATTAATATACTTTTGGGCATTTGATTTATGATTATGAGGTGTTATGGGTTGATGACATATTGTTTTGTTGCATTGACATAGATAGGGGATATTGACTCGGTTTGACTGAGTGTGCAGGATTTTGGACCTCGAGGATGCAGAGGCATCGATGGAACCCCTTGGACTCTAGATCGAGTTGGGGAGTGAACTGTTAGGGTTTGATTTTTTTATATGAGATATTAGTGCATCTTATTAGATTATATGATTATGGATATATTTCTTACATGATTCATTGATGATGCAGGCTGATGATATCTTGCTGACCAGAATCACATGTGGAGTAGAGGGGTCATGTACGACTACCAGAGATGTTGAGGGAGAGGTGTGGACAACATCCCTACCACAGCCTACTAGCACTCCCGTCGTGGCTCGAACTGTAGGTTAATGATTACCTAGTTCGAGGAGACCCATGATGCCGAGAGGGTCGACTGTGACAGTCACTCACGATGATTCTAAGGGGCATGCAATAAGGTAGGGGCCTTATTCATTAGAGGCCCTTAGTCTCCCACAAGATCACCTGGCGAAGTATTGAC
>SNQJ01S0299566.1:0-10404 GCA_010110895.2 Picea sitchensis
GCAAGTTAGTTCAGGTTAGTAGGAGCTTCAAGGAAGAGAGTTTGAAAGTTGTTTGATCTCATTCATCCACAAGAGCATAGAAATCAGTGCCTTTAGGGGCTTATGGAGTCAATAACAACAACAATATCACTTGGGAAATAAAGCAATGATAATATGTGTCTAAGGAAAGAGGTATATGCAAGAGGTGTTGGCACTTCAAGGCCTCGAGCATCTAAGTCCTTAAGAGAGGCTTTGCTAGAGAGTAGGCACTTCTAGGCCCTAGTGTACCTTCCTTCCTTAGGCTTTTGAAAAATAATATTTGGTAATTAGAGTGAAGTTACTAGAGATATAACACTTTAGGGCTTTAGTAATCACTTCCAAAACAATGTATAATTGGAAAATTCAAGGTGGTAGAAAAGTTATAGGGAAAAAGAAGCACTCTTGTTTCTCCCCTAGGGTTTAAACAAGCAATTTCATAATCTTTGACATGAAACAAGCAAATTTTACCACAAACATTCATTACATGAATAAAATGCAGATTTTCTACTTACTTCACCAAGAATAATCAAGTCAAACCCTAGTTGAAGACCATTCCACCATGAAAAATGCCAAGATACACCAACATAAAGCTTCCCCAAGAGATGTGCACTAGTTATTTTAGTCAATAACCCTTAAAGAAGGAGAAAATTGTAGTCCACCACTTGTGTTTGATGAGTTATGATGAAAATAATTGTCACTTTTTGTTTATACAAAAATTTAACCTTAATTAAGTTTTAGGTCAAAAAAGACAGGTCGACATCGCCAGTTTCTTACAAAATTAAATTCTGGACAAAATAAAATAAATTTTCATGTAAAGACCCTCCTAGGGGTGACGTAATGCCCTTCTAGGGTGATGTTGCACCTCTGTCATGGAACGTTGGGCTTAGGGAGTGAAACGTTGGGCCTCCAAAGGCCAAAACTCTACCCACACGTGCCAATAACCTCAAGATTACCCCCAAGGTGACAACCAATGTATGTATAAACGTCCATGGTTGCTTGGGTGACGTCCAAGGCCTCCAAAGGTTATTGTTCATGTGGGAAAGGCACATTTGCCTGGTTCTAGGTCCCCCAAGGTGCCTTTAAAGGAAACACCCTTCTTCTTCTTGGCAAAATCCCTTCATCTTCATCCTGCCCTCTGGTTGGGGTATTAGCATCCATCAAATGGCATTTGAGCCCTCATGAAGGTCTGAGCTAATCATCTCTCCATGTACATATTCATCGAGCAAGGTCCTGCAAATAAAACAAGTACTCCCTCGAGGGGTCAATAAGTCACAGGCATCATAATACGTCAATCACATCTAATAATTAAAATGCCCAAACATGTGCATTAGACCCCCCTAAACCCAAACAAATGCTCAAAATGTTATGCAACTTGACAAGTCTGGGGTTTGGAATGGTCTCAGGGTGTCCTATTGGGCCAGTCTCCCTTAAGTCAAGGTCGTTTCCCCAGTGGAACTTGATCCAAATCATGAAAGTGCATGAGGTGGTGAGGGGAAAACCTTTGGGCATGGGGTGCATGTGATAGAAGGGAAATGTAACACTCACCTATGGGTGCCTTTGTTGAGGGTGAGTTGCACCTATTCATGCCTAAAAATGTTTCCAAGCCCAATGATTGCCATTTATTCTTTTTATATTTTCTTTCTTTATGCTGCAAGAAAAGAGTTGAGGGCCACCACCCTCACTTGGTGACCAGCTAGTGGCAGTGTCACCCACAAACATTTCATGAAAATGAGAAGGTTGACTTTTGATGAGACCCCCTTCTCTTGGCCATGCAACCAAGAGCCACTACCCTAGCTTGGTGACCAGTTAGGTGGTAGTCTCATACCACTACATGTTCATGGTCATGATAGGTATGCTCATGACGAGACCTCCTATCCACCAACAAATGCCTTGAGTGTTTTATTCATATGTGGGTCCCCTTTTCTTGTTGAGAAGTGTTTCAATGCTTTCTCGGGGATCCCTGGGTGAAGCATCTCAGACGTTTAAATTCAAATCTTAACATTTTCTATCTACATTTCCCCCTGGGACTTTACCCCCTTCTTCCCATGAGGTAAGGTACAACCCTTTCCAAGTGGAGCCTTCCCCAATGCCCAAAAATGTGGATACATGGAGGGGATAAAGATGGAAAATGGTAAGTATGGAGGGAATGAGCGATGAATTTTCATAGATCCACTAGGTAACAACCTATCCTAAAGGGAAACCAACTTACTACGGAACCATGTGACCCTCCTAGGTTTGAACAAGGAAACGAGCATAAATTCAAGCAAATGCTATGAAATCCAAAAATATTCAATGCGACATGTTTAAACGTTTTAAAAATCAGAGCGATACATACCATGATACCCAGACTTATTACCTCATGGAGAAAGACTCATTTCCATTCCAGGACCAGGCTGATGTGATGGATATTATTGTCGATGGTATGTGGGCTCTACTGCATAAAAAATGGGCCCTTCAGGACCATGCTCAAGTCTGGCTCTTGGCACTCCATGTCTAGGACCTTTGGGCCTCGAGACATGATCTCCTTAGTTAGCCCTAGGTTTGGGGTAACATGTGGCTCCAACTCAGGGACATGTGTTGACCGTAGAATGCATGAGAACCTCAACATATCTAGTGTGACTTGTTCCTACTAAGACTCAACATAAGATGGTAGTAATACCTAGGGTGATGCCATCACCCCTTGTTCATACATGATGAAAAAACTTAAAATGAAATCAACTATTTAATCTAAAACATAATCATGAAAATACATATATACAAGTGAGGAAAACAATATGAAAAGTGCAACTACAACTATGTTAATGTACAATGCAACAATATATACAATGAATGCAAATGCCTACATACCCTACCTCACATGTACTTACCTGTCAAATGATAGGTATAAGCATACAACCAGTACAACCACACTAGCAATGTATCATAACACCTTCCTTTGTGCTTCATCATAAACCAAAACAATGACAAGTTAAGCACAAAATAAACATNTACCCTACCTCACATGTACTTACCTGTCAAATGATAGGTATAAGCATACAACCAGTACAACCACACTAGCAATGTATCATAACACCTTCCTTTGTGCTTCATCATAAACCAAAACAATGACAAGTTAAGCACAAAATAAACATGAATTAGAGCATGCATTATATCATAGGAAGTCGTAAAGTCTAGCTCATGGAGGCGGGATGGAGGGACAAAATCATGCCAAGTCACCAGTACAGAAAAGTGATCAAGACATATCAGAAAAGGATCGTGAGAGGTCAAGGACTCAAAGGGATGGTTCAAAGGGTCTAAGGGTTTACTACCTTGGACGTCATCATTCCCTGAGGTCTGAGAAGGGATTAACAAGAACTTAGAGGGAAACTTCCAACTTCTCATGGGTAAGTTGAAAGATTGAGATAATAAACTTATCAAGGAATTCAACCTCGCCTTGAATTCTAACAGAAATTTTTTCCCTAAAGAAAACTTGAAATAAGAGACATGTTCCCCAACTGCATCCTTAGTGACATAACAAGATAAAGCAATCAAAGGGAGATGGACAACCTTGTCACAAGTATCATGCTTCAGGAAAGCAACGTCCTTGCCTTTATCAAAATTTGAGCACAACGACAGTTGACAATATTCTTCATATAATAAATCCAAGTGCTCAAAGGAATACTCATCAAAATCCTCAAGGTATGACCAAAAATAATCAGGAGAAAATTGCACTGGGTCATCCTTGGGTGCTTGGAAATTTTCTATAATTAAATCATCATCTTGTTTCCAAATGTCAAAATTCTTAGGAACATCATATGATTGTTGTAAAGGAAACATTCAAAGATATCCTTCCATATCATAAATGGGATCCTCATCAGAACCAATCACATCCCACTTGTGTCTTCCAAAATGTGTAAACTCATCAATATTATCAACCATGTCACTACCTTTATCATAACATGAAGGGTTTAATGCATCCAAGGGCTCCTCTAATACTTCTTCACTTTCCAAATCATCAAATAAAACATCAAAAAAATCTTGGAAAGAGAAATAAATTATCGTGTTCACTTATTGCTATGTAGGAGCGTCAAAGACTTGCATGACTTCATCAAATGGAAGAGAATCTAGTACACCATCCCCAAGACTCATCTCTTTAATCATCTTTTGGCCTTCATCATAAAATGAAGGACCTAGATCTTCCAAGGGTTACTTTACTTCTTCACCTTCTAAATCATAAAACAATGTGTCATAAAAAACCTGGAAAGGAAAATGATTCACCTCATTCTCTTTGTCTTGTGCAGGAGATATAGGATCTTGGAGAGCTTCATCAGACGGAGGAGCAGATACTAGTGCTTCATCCTCATAAGTCACTTCTTCAGTCAAGCCTTTATTGCATTTTGTTGAATCATGGGAAAAATGTTTTTCCTCTTCAAGGGGTTGACAACCTTCTTCATAAATCTCTTCTTCTATATCAGAGGGTTCTTGGTATTGAGTATGGTACACATCCCTGAGATCTTCCACAATCTTAGTGGTGAATCCTTCGTCCTCTAAGGCTATTGTGATATTTTGAAGGGCATATTCATATTTATGGCATTGTGGTTTCACAAACTCAATAAACCTATTGATGAGGTCTATGAAAGATGATATACCCTTATATTCACAACAACCCTTAATCCAATCTTGCAAAAAATAAGGAAGGGAAAGTATGAACAATTTTACCAGAACATCCTCCCCTTCAAATCCTATCTCACTTATATACTTCAAGAATTATACAATGTGATTAATTGGGAGGCATCCGAATCTTGGAGAGTTGTTTAACCATTTTATATAAAAAAAATGCAGGTATCCTTGAAAACTTTCAAAATCAATAGTCGGATGCACTTGTTCCCAGGGTGCCATGATCCCATGTCTAGAAATTATCACGATGTAGAGAGTAAGTCAGTGGAGTCGTTAGACAACCTCTTAATTATTATCAAAGAGAGTGAGGGAAAAACCCCTAGTGGAGTCGCCAGGTAAGCTTTGTAAGATGAAATGTTTTAGGAGAAAGCTTACCAAAAATTTAATCGTTCGAGGAAAATTGACCCAATGTTTCCCTACAGTGGTGCCAAAAATGTTATCGCATAATCTGTACTTTCGCAAAGCCTAAAGGCAAGTAGGCCTAGATTGGTGTAACACAGAGGTGGCCCTATCACTGTCACCCCAACAGGGTACCTCTTTCTCTTTAGGAGGAGGAGAAAACCTCACTCCAAGGGAGACATCTGAGGACCTAGCTGGTTGATGAACGATAAAAAAGACCAAGTAAAACCCACCCCTCTCTCTAGGTTACTCAAGGAAATAAGTCACTTGGTAAAGTTCAAAGGGATAAAAGGAAATGGAAATGAATGGTACCTGCCCTCTCCATGAACCTGTTCATCGGACAAGGTCCTACAAAGGAAACAAGTATGCCCTCCAGGGGTCCATAACTCACAGGCATCATAATACGTAAATCACATCTAATAATTAAAATACCCAAACATGTGCATTAAACCCCCCTAAACCCAAACAAATGCTCAAAATGTTATGCAACTTGACAATTCTAGGGTTTATAATGGTCTCAAGGTGTTCTATTGGGATAGTCTCCCTTAATTCAAGGTATTTTACCCAATGGAACTTGATCCAAATCATGCAAGCGTAAGAGGTGGCGAGGGGAAAATTTTTGGGCATGGGGTGCATGTGATAACAAGGAAATGTAGCACTCACCTATGGGTGCCTTTGTTGAGGGTGAGTTTCACCTTGTCATGGATGCAAATATTTCCAAGCCCACTGATGGCCATCGCTCTAGCTTGGTGACCAGCTAGTGGCAGTGTCAACCATAAACATTTGACAAAAATGAGAAGGTTGGCTCGTGATGAGACCCCCTTTCTCTTGGCCATGCAACCAAGAGCCACTACCCTTGCTTGGTGACCAATTGAGTGGTAGTTTCATACCACTACATGTTCATGGTCATGATAGGTCGGCTCATGACGAGACCTCCTATCCACCAACAAATTCCTTGAGTGTTTTATTCATATGTGGGTCCTCTTTTCTTGCTGAGAAGTGTTTTAGTGCTTTCTCAAGGATCCCTGGGCGAAGCATCTCGGAGGTTTAAATTCATCTCTTAAATTTTGCTAGCTACATTTCCCCCTGGGCCTTTATCTCCTTCTTCCCATGAGGTAAGGTACAACCCTTTCCAAGTGGGGCCTTCCCTAATGCCCAAAAATGTGGATAGATGGAGGGGATAAAGATGGAAAATGGTAAGTATGGAGGGAACATGCGATGACTTTTCAGAGATCCACTAGGTAACAACCTATCCTAAAGGGAAACCAACTTACTAGGGAACCATGTGACCCTCCTAGGTTTGAACACGGAAAAGAGCATAAAGTCAAGCAAACATTGTGAAATCCGGAAAGATTCAATGTGACATGTTTAAACATTTTAAAAATCAGATCAATACATACCGTGATACTCAGACTTATTACCTCATGGAGCAAGACTCATTGCCATTTCAGTACAAAGGTGGTGTGATGGATATTGTTTTTGATGGTATGTGGGCTTTGTTGTGAAAAAAAGGGGCCCTTCAAGGCCATGCTTAAGTCGTCTGGCTCTCAACACTCCATGTCTATGACATGTGGGCCTCGAGACATGATCTCCTTAGTTACAACTAGATTTGGGGGTAACCGGTCCAAAACAGAGGTAACCAGTTCCTATTGTTTCCCTTTGTCATATTCTTGATCATTGTTTTCTTTATCTAAAGGAGCTTGAGAGGAGTCCAAGGACCCCTAGGTTTCTTCCTCTTCCTAATTTTGGTCAACCTAATTCACATGGGTTTGTAGGGTTATTCAAGAGATTTTTATTTCTCTGAAGGGCACAAATTTGTCTCCTTTATCAACTAAGGGGATTGCCACAAATAATTCCTAGTAGATGGTGTTTTTTCACAAGTAGAAGTTGTTGGAGAAGGAGGTACATGATTGATTAGTTGAGAGATGGGGGGAGGTGTGGGCATCAAAGCGCCCTTACTGATCGATTAGTATGCTTCCATTTCTCCAACCCACCAAGTGGGTTTTCTATAATATTTCCTTGAATGCTTGGTATTTGAGAGATCAGTGCAGTGGGTAGCGATGTGCCCTATTTCAATTCGTGCTCTACATCAGAAGGTTACTTGTTCATATTCCATGTTTTCAGTCTAGATCTAATCTTTGGAAACCATATTGATTTTCGTTAAAAATCCCTTACTAAATTCCATGTCCACACATATGTTATGATAGATTAGTGCTCTTTGTTTCTTCACTTGTAAAATGAAATTTTCTTAGAGATTTTTTGATATCACTTAGGGAATCCTAACCCCAAAAATGTAGAGGAGGATTAGGCCATCTTACACAAACGCGAGTCATAGAGGGAGAGCTTGAAGAGGTATCAAATGTTGGATTCTTGGGACCATAGTTAAGGATTCAATCTTTGCCCTCTGCTAGGTCAAATTCTACTATAAATAATCCTTTGGTGCAAGGATAGATATAAGTCTCTTCCTTGAGATTTGGTTTCCAAGAGAGCAGGGAATCCATCGATGGAGGTGTGCAAGATTGGGCTAAAGGCCATTGAATCTACAAATTATCCCATTTCCTTTTTAGAATGTTAATTTCTCTATTGCGCCCTTGACTAAAACAATAGAGAGAGTCCAAGATTCATTGACAATGTGAAGTCGAGGGATGAGATTCCACCAGGGTCCCCCTTTAACGCAACATCTTTGAAAAGGATTCCAAAGGTCTTGGGAGCTAGGGGTGAATCTTCTCTGGTTATAACCGATGTGCCTTTGGATGATACTGAATCTCTGAGCACCTTTTGGTGTGATAGAGAAGAAGTGGATGTTGCCATGATTAAATGAGTGATCCATTGAGTTGAAGGGGCCTATGTGGTAGAGGATAGGAGATGGGAGGACAACCTAAAGAGAGAGTTCAAAGTAAAGGTTGAATAGAGCATTCAGTACGACATCGAGTTGCTAGGGAAAACCCTAGTCATTACCTACCTAGAGGTCTCAAGTATAGGGTTATATCAACATGGAATTGGGGAATGAGTTGTTGCTTTGTTGATGCAGGGATTATGCAAGGATTTTTCGAGGGTCATAACTTTTGACTCGATTATCCATTTGGGCTGAAATTTTACAGGGAGTTGTGTGTCTAAGAGTTCACTATCGTGTTGATTTAATCCATCAAATCGGACATTGTTTCAACACTTTTTCGGGGCCAAATTCCTTCATATAAGGCCTCGAATTGGGGTTTTAGTGTTTTTACAGGAATATACAAATTTTTAATTATTAGTTATCTCTTAGTTTATGAACTTAATTAGAAAAGCGAGTTGACAAATAGTGTTTCTCTAGTTAGCTCTTAGTTATCGGTCATTTTTAGAGTCATGCGAGAATTTCCTCAAATTAGTTGTTTTCGAAAATTTGAGCTAGTAGTTATAAGGGGTTGAACTTCCATTGTAATAGTTAGGGTGGAGAAGGAATAAAAGAGAGTTATTTTCCGTTCTCGTGTGTTTGCATAGTTTTTAGATCTTGTGAATGAATCCATTTTTATTGGTTACATCATTTGCCTAACTTTGCTCTTGGTATTATTTCCATTGATGGTGGTTCTTCAATCAGATCATCTTAAATTGGGACCGGAGGAGAGAAATAAATTGTTATGGGTGTTTTCTCAGATGTTGGTCACTTTCAAACCTATCGTGTTGCCTCTCCTACCTTTGTCTCTACTGTTATCTATGCTTTTGTGTCCTTTGATGGTGGAACTGCTACTACTTCACTGTTTCAAGGAATTTGGTACGAGTAGTACATGGACAAGATGTTGGTAGTAAGTCCCAAGAAAATTAGAAAGAATCCATATGCTTAAAATTATGGTAACCATAAAATGGTTAAATTCCATTCTTACAAATGACAAGAGGGTGGGCTTTGATCTGCTTATTTGTGTGCAACGAGTGAATTACAAGCCTCAAATGTTCGACCACTACCTCGGAGTACCACCATGACAACCTCAAAGGTTGAATGACCTCATGGGAGTTGAATCTCAATTATCAGTGAAAAGCTCCTCATTCTTCATCAATAAATCCAACACCTTTAAATAAAAATAAACAGAAACTTTTAGTTTCATAAATTTTTTAAATCAAAATAAATTTATATTGATTTAATTATATACATTTAAAAAAATTATGATTGATAACCTATGTCCTCCCTGCACTAATTAATACTTCAATTGCTATGATTGAAATACAAATAGATGCTATACTACCCATCCCTACCTTTCCATAAATGGTCTTATCCACCTCTCGTAACACCATATATCGCATGCATCTGTCTGTGGGCCACCAGTGAGATACCACTTTGGAAGAGCTAGAATTCTAACCTTTGTGTTAGGACCTACGGGCCAAGGAACAGTCTTAGGTAGACAGTTTCTATGGGGCCAGTTGATGCTTTCCTTCCTAAATATGAGGTCCCTCGAAGGAGGTAAGATGGTACTATGAATACTCTGACTCCCAATCAGATTGCTTGGTCCCGCCCCTCCACGTCATACATCTAGCGAGTAAGGATAAAGGTGCTCAAGCTCAAAGCAAAAAACAATAACTACCATTTAACTCATATACAATGTTTTTTAATATTAATTTTTTAATAATATATTACACAATATACCACAAAATGCTTCGAGGAAAAACACCTAACTCATGTGAGGCAAAATTGTCAAATTTTCGATATTATATTATTATTATTTATTATTTAAAGTGTTACTTCTCGTTCATTTTAATATTATTATTATTTGTTATTTAAAGTGTTGCTTCTCGTTCATTTTGATTTATTAGTGCTACAACACCACAAAGATCTTACCACATCATGTACATGTACTAAAGCCTCTTACTTTTCTAAATGTAATACATAATAATATATTCCATAGATTTTAATTCAAAGGGTTACCATTTTTTAGATCTTACCACATCATGTACTAAAGCCTTTGACTTTTCTAAATGTAATACATAATAATATATTCCATAGATTTTAATTCAAAGGGTTGCCATGTTTTAGATCTTACCACATCATGTACTAAAGCCTCTGACTTTTCTAAATGTAATACATAATAATATATTCCATAGATTTTAATTCAAAGGGTTACCATTTTTTAGATCTTACCACATCATGTACTAAAGCCTCTGACTTTTCTAAATGTAATACATAATAATATATTCCATAGATTTTAATTCAAAGGGTTATTTTTTAGATCTTACCACATCATGTACTAAAGCCTCTGACTTTTCTAAATGTAATACATAATAATATATTCCATGGATTTTAATTCAAAGGGTTACCATTTTTTAAATAAATAATAATGCATTCCATGGATTTGAAGTCAAAGG
>SNQJ01S0299569.1:0-10404 GCA_010110895.2 Picea sitchensis
CTTCATCTAAATAAATCCGCATAATCATGTGTGTTGGCACACGGGGCAGACGCAGGGTTCAATGTTTCAACAATGCACCAACAAAACCCTAACTACCGGTCCTTTCGGCAACACCTGTGAAGAAGATGAAGTCTCACCCAAGGTAAAGGCAGGAGGTGGTTGCAGGACTCATATGTATGCAACCTCAACTGGGACACAGATCTGTGATTGTAACACCTTAGCAGAGAACTTAGCAGTTATAGTTCATTAATATTCAACCTTAGTTTACAGTGCAGATAAACCCTAATAACAGAACAACACAATATTCACAAGGATCCAATATATTCAAACACTAAGAATATCAACACAGATCAGATTTAGTATCTTATTCACATCATTAGGCACTAAGCTATCATATCAGATCCATCTAACATACATCAGTGCACTAAGCATTAATCATATCAATAATGAAACAATCATAATGCACAAAGAAACCATAACACAGGATATGCGTGGTTCACCCCTAGCCTGGGGCTACGTCCACCAACACTTCTTCCCTTTTATTGCCTTCTGTCAATATTGTACATGCAGAGAGCCATGAGATCTTACTCTGCATAGGACAAAATATCTACGCGCACTTCACTAGATCCTCCTTCCCCGATTTACAGCACAAATCATTTTCACAGTCTCTTACAATCACTTACACTTAGCTCTACAAGTTCTCAACATAGCATGCACGAAGAATTTACAATTTGTACTTAGCACTTATAAAGGTACCAAAAACCTCCTTCTTCTTACATTGCCTAGACTTCTATTTATACATTACAAAAAGGGCCTAAACATGGGTAAAACCCATGGGCCAACATCCCCATACCCGTTACATAGCCCAAAACCCAAAAATCCCTAAACAAGGGGCTGATATCCCACGATCTCTGCTTCGACTTGCGATCTGCCTTTGACAGCTTGTCGAAGTCCCAAAATAGGTCAATCATGACCAAGGATTCTCAAAACTTGGTCAAGGGCCAACAAGCCCCCAACACTCACCTGTGACTCGTCCCGAGTCACTCCAATCTGGGTAGATCTGCTTCAAAATCCTTGAGCATGGCTCGAGCTACTTCGACTTGTTGTTGTGCTAAAGCCTCTTGCTCGATGAACTCTTGGATAACTGCTACATTGACATGTACCTCTAAACGTTGTTCATATCCAGTGACGACTTGTTCCAGTTCTTCTCCTCGAACTTCAATCTCTGGGAACAGTTGGCAAGCCTCATCCTGAATTAGTTGGAGCCTTTGAGTCACTTCCATGAATTTTCTCTGAATGGTGTGGACATGTTGTTGAGCAGTGTGTTGTTCTTAGGATCGCTTCATCCTCTCAATTGTTGACATGGGATTCAACTGTGACTGTACTGTTGTTGCTTGTTTCTTTTCCTTCTGGAGCTATGACTCCAGTGCCTTTAGTTCAGGGTCTTCAGCAAGTCGCTCGTAGGTTTGTTCACTTCTACTGCTAAGTTGTTTACATTCCAGAGTGAATGCTCTGATCCTCTCAACTGCTCTTCACGCAGTGGCTTCTCTTTGGTCTCGCACATCCTATGGGGTACTTGGCACTGTTCGTAGCTCCAGATCTACAATTCTCTGTTGAAGATGCTGGATAGCTTCTGCAAGCCACGGTACTTGATTCTCTATTGGTTCTTCCACATTTTTCTCTAAGCCCGTCACATAGCGAAGTGCTCTACTGACTTCTTCTTTGACTCTGAGCTGCTCTACGAGCAACTACTCTTTCTCTTGCTTGACCTGCACTCTCTCCTCCTCGAACTTGGTGTGGAGGTCATCTTTCTCCTGTTGCGCAACTCGAAGTTGCTCTACCATTTCCTCTTGTTCTTTCTTTAGGGCCACTATAGCATGTTCTTTCTCTTCTTGCGCTCGACCAAGGAGAGCTTCGGTCGCATCAACTACTCTATGGAATTGGGCAGGTTCATCTCCCAACTCTGGTTCTTCTAATGGCGGGGGCACAATGGATACTGTGCAGCTGGATTGAAGGGCCTATTGTACCCCTCTAAGTTCTGCCTCAATCCTATCATACATGGTTGCTTTTTTGGATTCAATGTTCTGCAAGAGGTCCTGCAAGGCGTCTAATACAGCTGCGATGATGAAGTTGAAGTCATCGAGCATGAGCAAAGTCTACAACTTAGTCTTGGTGGCTTTGGATTTCTTCCGGGAAGTAGGTTTCGTGGGGGAAACCTTTCTTTTCTTGGAGGGATCAATCTCATTAATAGGATCCATAGGCGATGTTACTTCACCTTGCTTCTGTTGATCGTATTTTTCATTGGTTTCTTCTCTATCTACTTCGTCATCACCTCCTCGTCCAGGTGATTCTAAAGCAGTTTCACCTGATGCACTACTCAGGTTTTGTACCTCTTCGGTCTTCTTCCTTCTTCTGATTCAAGGTGTGTCGTGTTCTTCGTGAGTGGCCTCCGAGCTGCCAATTAGTTTGGGATCAGACATTTCTTCAGGGTCAACAGGGATAAGGAGATTTGTAGATCAGTCCTTAGTTATCTCTTTGAGGTCCTCCTCTTTGAGCTTATAGTATGACTGAAGCTCTTCTTTATGCTCGTCTGTGCACGTAGTGATATAAATAAAGTGTTGATATGTGTGGAACTTCATGAGAAGTTTGAACCGATGCAGGGTGTTCATCATCATGCAAGGGACAACCCCAATAGCCATCTTTAGCTACAGATAGTATGTGTGAAATACTGCGTTCGACTTCCATTGTTTTACCATATCGCTCGAGTACCCGAGCGTGGTGAACTTCGCAGCGAGTGGATCGAACATCTCAATGTCTAGGAAGGTCGCACCTTCTGGCATCTCCCAAGAAGTAAACGCTATGAGGATCAACAACCAGCTAAAATGGAACTCATATCCCTGATCCTGAGCTTCGCGGCAATCCAATTCTAGCTGGTTGACTAGTTACTTCACCCAGTTCATTTGGAGTCATTCTACACATTTTTCGGCGAGGTCAAAAACGAACCCTGTGACCTACATAGGTCTTTTCTTTCTCACCATATTTCCTGTGATCAGCTGGTAGGCTAGGTGCACTATGTCATTCTTTATGGAAGCTACCTTGTAGCCTCGCATCCCCTTTTCTACATCGCCATATGTGTCTTTAATCCTCTGTGCCAATGCACGATCTACAACCTTCCCTGGGTAGAAGTCATGTGGGTCAGGTCCTTGCATGCTCAATCAGGTGATCCTATGGATTAGCGTCGGATCGACTATGATGTGTATGTCTAGCCATATATAGTTTCCATGGTAACATGATAGCAGGAGCTTAACACACGCGTTAACCTCTTGGTGNCATTCAGGATGGTGGACTGCACGAGGTTCATAGTCCATGGTTGGGGGATTATTTTTCAGTTCTTCCCCTTCATCCTAGTCAAGTCTCTGTGAGGAGAGAGCATATTGTGGTTCTTGCGGTCCCCTAGGTTGAAGTCATTGAATTTTAATGTCGCGATCTTATCCTGCTTTGTTCTAACTGCATGTATCCCTTTCGAAAGGTATGCAGTAACCAGGGTGTAATCAAAGTCCCTCGGGACATTGTCACGACTCATCACGCCAGCCAAAGGCAGGATGTAGTCGACCAGGATAGTCAGGATTAACTTCGCATTTTCCAAGTCATCTCGATGCTTGGTTCTTTTCTCGGCTACAGGTCAGGATGTTTCGGATCCGCGAGTAGTCAATGGAGAGGCTTGCACTCCTCTCATTGAGGAAGATTGAATTCCTGCGGAAATTCCTTTTTCAACCATTAGATCGATGAGAACTTATTCAACCGACTTCTCTATGACGTTGAGTTCATCCGACATGCACGCTTAGATCGGATAACTCAAGTGGATGAATGAGTGTTCAAAGCAATAGAACAGGTATCGATCTCAATAAAAATAGCGCGGTAGCAATGAGTTGGCTTGGATACAATTCACAAAAGTTTTTTCAGTGCAACAGTCGATGCAATAAGTAGAAAACGATGTAATGGATATCTCCAATGGACGAAAGGTCTTCATCAATGCGGTTATGTCCATTGCGGTGCGGTCCCAATGGTCTGATGGCAATCTTTCTGGCCATAACTGTTGTTCTAACCATTCGGGGGCATTGGTCTAATGGTCATAATGCCTTCAACGGCTATATTGCTTCGCCATGTAGCGTTGTTCTGATATCCCGATGAAGTTCCAGTTTTTGCAAACCTTCCTTCTGTGAAGTCCCCTCTGTAACATTCTGCAACTTTTCTATCTTTGATCTCTTCTTACTGAGATTTCTATCCTTCTTCCCTGTAATCTTATTCTTGGTATTCCTCTTTCCATTCTGATTCATATCTCCTTTTGGCATAGTAACTTCGCGTTGTTGATATTCTTTCATAAGATTAGAGAGTAATACTTCTTATCTGTCTGGGGTAGGTGCTCCACTCTTCTGTGAGTCTTATTGTGTTATTTCAACTTCGACATCCAATTTTATGGTTCTGAACAATGTTGATCTGTTCTCCTATTCTTCAATCAAGTGCGCTATCCTCCTAGTCATAAAATATTTTAATCATTTCTTCTTTTGTTCTAATGCTTCCTCTTCTTTTCTTTTGGCCTGATCCTTCCCATTCCAATTTTTTCCTAGTAATATAGCAAATGGGGCATTGTTCTTAATAAATTTAACAACCTCAAAATCTTCCCTTGTCGAAGTTCCATGAGCACTCATAGATATCCAGGTGAGTATTCCACATAGGGTTATCAACTTTCCTCTAAATAATCTTATTCCTCCCAATGAAGGAATCATAACAGTCTTTCCTAAAATTTCCCAAGTTCTTTCTGTCGTGATATTCACATTTTTCTTCATCTAGAACAAAGTCAATGTCGAAGTCTCCTAGTCTTGTTTCTATGCACTCTTTTTCTTTTAAGATATCTGATAAGTTGATATTTTTGTGACCATTCAGGGTTTCTTTCATTTGTAGCAATACATTCTCTGATTCTTTTTGAGGTTCTGTCATGGTCTCAGTTTCTTGACCTTCCTCGGGGTTTTCTTGTCTCATGTTCATTCTTTCAACCTTACAAATCATTTTAAGGAAATCCAAAAATTCATGATCCATAGCTTTACAACAAAGACAACTAGGTCTTCTACCGGGGAATTCCTTAGCAATATGTCCTGGTCTTCTACAATTATAACAAAGGGTTAATCTTCTTTTTCTTTGAAATGATCCCCAGCCTTTCCTTCACTACGCACTAGGATCATAATAGCTAACCTGCAAAAACTTCTTTCTAGGGTCCTACATCCATTTGTTAGTCCAAACATTCTTTCTAGGCATAGAATAACATATCTTTCACTATTCTTATCAAATCTACTCATATCAAATATTCTTTCTTCTAGTTGTGCCCTAGTTTTCAAGCTAGGACAAAATTTATCAAACATACCTAGATCCATACTTTTGAATCAAAAATTTCTACTTATATTACCTTTTCAATCAAAACTTTTCACTGTACTTAACTTTATCAGAGCACAAATATTTAAGATCTTACCTCTTTTCTTCGTATCTAACCTCTCTTCTTAGCACATAGCTTCACAAGTCAAGTAGAATACTGCGCACTAGGGGAATAGAACTATGCACAGAGATTTCTCTTTTCTGTAGTTCCCAGCAATCACAGTTTCAGGTGCCGACAACGGAACCATTTGTTGGCATACGGGGCATACCCAGGGTTCAACGCTTCAACAACACACCAAAAAAACCCTAACTACCGACCCTTTCGACAACACTTGTGAAGAAGATGAAGTCTCACTTGAGGTAGAAGTAGGGGTGGTTGCAGGACTCAGATGTATGCAACCTTAGCTGGGACACAGATCTGTGATTGCAACACCTTAGCCGAGAACTTAGCAGTTATAGTTCATTAATATTCAACCTTAGTTTACAGCACAGATAAACCCTAATAACAGAGCAGCGCAGTATTCACTCAGATCCAATATATTCAAGCACTAAGCATATCAAGACAGATCATATCTAGCATCTTATTCACATCATTATGCGCTAAGCTATCATATCATATTCATCTAACATACATCAGTGCACTAAGCATTAATCATATGAATGATGAAACAACCATAATGCACAAAGAAACCATAACATAGGATATATGTGGTTCACCCCCAGCCTGGGGCTACGTCCACCAACTCTTCTTCTCTTTTATTGTCTTTTGTTAATCTTCTACATGCACAGAGCCATGAGATCTTACTCCGCATAGGATAGCATATCTATGCGCACTTCGTTAGATCCTCCTTCCCCGAGTTACAACACAAATCCTTTTCACAGCCTCTTACACTCACTTTCACTTAGCTCTGCAAGTTCTCGACATAGCATGCATGAAGCATTTACAATTTGTACTTAGCACTTAGCAAGGTACCAAAAACCTCATTCTTCTTACATCGCCTAGACTTCTATTTATACATTACAAAAAGGGCCTAAACATGGGTAAAACCCATGGGTCGATATCCCCATACCCCTTACATAGCCCTAAACAGGGGGCCGAGATCCCACGATCTCTGCTTCAACTTGCGCTCTACCTTCGACAGCATGTCGAAGTCCCAAAATAGGTCAATCATGACCAAGGATTCTCAAAAATTGGTCAAGGGCCAACAATGTGATATAGATTCTTTATAAAATATCTTATCAAGAGTCTTACTTTATTTTTCCGCCCTAATAAAAATTGAGGATGGGCAACTATCAATTTTCTTTCCTCCTACTTAATTATCCCATCTTCCCAATCCAATAGAAAAATAAGATTAGAATCCATCCATTTTTTTGAATATATGGAATTAAATGAAGATGAGAAGAGGAGTTAGATTCATAGTTTCTCATATCTTGTTTCTTCGGTTTGGATGGTTTTAGGTTTCTCTTGGTCTTTTTGTTAGTCATATCGTCTCTTAACGGAAAAAAAACCTCATGGATTCTAAGACCATGAATATAGTTTTGTCCCTGAATCTGAGAAGGGTAGGGGCTTCGATTAAAAAAAATCCTTCAAGAGATTCTTTGAAAAATTCAAACTCTTCTAGAGAAGAATCCAAGGGGTTGTTAGGTGAAATATTCTTGGGATTTTCAGAGACTAGAAACTGCCATCAATAATTTGATGATAATGGAATTTCGGATAATGGTTATAGGCCTTTTTTTAGAACTTAATTATTTGATTCCAGGATAAACTACTAATGTTAGTCTTCATTGTTACTAGGAAACCGAATTCTTCTTGTAAATGAATAATTTAATGTTAGTCTTAATTGTTACTAGAAATCCCAATGCTTCTTGTCAATGAAGACGTCATTATTTGCATAGCATTCCCATTTTTCATGCAAATGAATTTTCATGCAGATGGAACTTCCTAATTTCTTTCAGGATTCAAAATGACGACCAACCACTCTTCTACGACCAACCACCCTTCTATCTCATTGTTATTATTCATATAAATCTATGAAAAAAGAAGTAATACATTAGTATACTTATAATCATTATATTAGTAAGAACATTGTTCATGTTGATAATCTAAAGATATATCTATATCCTTGTAAATGTACATTATATTTTGTTTTCTTTTGTTAGTCGGAAATGAAAATGCTTTATTTTTTTTCTTTGAGTGGGTCTAATGATTAAGAATAGATGTTTCCTCTCAAGAGATAATAAGTTTAAATCCAAAAAAGTAAATAGGTATATCTCAGTAGACATTTATAGGTTCATAAGAAAATTTCTCGAATGGAAATTTGCCAACCCAATATTGATCATCTGGCAGCACCTCGAAAATCAATCATCAGGAAACCAATCTCTGGTCCTATTACTTAGAAATAATGGAGATTAGTTGTGATTTAGATATTATTTGTTAAAGGTTGGTTCCAACCGTCTAAACCGAATATCGTCCTATATAATGTACTCCTCAATTGATTTAATAAAACACATTGTATGTATTTACTTTGATGGCCTCCAGGTGGGGCCTCGCCAGAGAACAATTGGTTTATTTCTTTCTATTTTCAAGTTGGTATCAGAGCACTTGAGTGAGGAGTCGAATGCTACTCTGGGAAGGAGAGAGGCATCGACCAATTTCTTCCATCCATATTCTAAGTCCTTCTCTCTTTCGTTCACCTCCTTTAATCTATATTTCGAGAGGATCCCACACCATATCATTTCTCTGCAAAGGAGAGAGTTGATATGATCGTTGGAAGTGGGAGAAGGATTTTTGTTGCATGAAGGAACCCATCTAGCATGGAGAGGCATGAAGGAACTGTCAAACAGTTGTCTTAGGTTGATGGATAGTTGGTATGTATTGTTATTTTTCATTGATGTCAACTATTGGAGAGCAATATTGTATATTGATTTCAACCCTTAGTGATTGATGTCAACCCTTGGAGAAAGTACGATAGTGAATTCCAGTAGCACAAAGGTTTGTGTAATGGACCCAAGTTTGTTTGATGTAAAGATGACTCATTATTGTCTTGTCATGGTTGATAATAATTACAAATGTATTAACTCCAAAGTGGTCCCCTTATGGTGAAAACCCTCACGGGAAGACGCTTTGTGGATTGAGTTATCCTAGAAGTATGGTTAGAGAACCCATGATTATTTGTGGAATAATGAGATGAAGGTCAGTGAATTTTTCAGTGAAACTATCCTATATGGATAGTTCTTGTCATGCCATTTTTGGTGGTATGTGGAACGTCACATAAATCCTCATGGTTAGAGAGTTATGGCCATGAGAAGTTGGAGAACCTAGGTTTGGGTAATGGACCCAAGTTTGTTTGATGGATAACGGTATGATTTTTTTATATATTTTCAGGTAATACTATTCTATATGGATAGTACATGTCATTCCATTTTTGGTGGTATGTGGAATGTCAAATAACTCCTCACAGTTTGAGAATTATGGCCTTACAAAGTTGGAGGACCCTCATATGTCATCTAGAAGCCCCAAAAGGTCAAAGTAGTCAAAGTGGTTTAAGAGATTTTAAAAGGAAAATAATAAATTGAAGTGATGAATGTATTATAAGTCAAATTGAATACAAAATAAATTATCTCAATAATAAATTTAATGGATAAATTAGAAGTGGGTTAACCCTAAAATAAGGAAAGTGGGCAAAGTGACCTAGAAGATGTTTTTAAGGAAGCTACTTGAAGAGTATAAATAAGAGGCAAGGCTCTCTCATTTTTGACACACTTGAGAATATTGAATACCTATAGGTGTCTGAGGTAACCAAAGGACATCTAAGCCGAATTTATGAGAGAAGGTGAAGAAAATAAGCACGGAATTCAAGGAATGATAAATTATTTTGATGATGCTTTCTAAGGTATGTTATTTATAGGTCATCTCACCATTTTCACAATAATATTTTTTTAGAATGATTCAGAATGTTAAATTGCTATGCCATTGAGGAAACATATCCAAGTATCTATGGTAAAAAATTTAGCTTGTGGATAGTTGCAGTTTTGGAGTTACACTCCGTGGAAAATAGGGTTTGTGGCTAGTCCTGAAACTAGTCTAAAACAGGTGTTTCGGGTAAAAACGTCATAAATTCTTCATAACAGATCCAAATTCAATAAGACCAAATGTGTTGGTTAGAGTACACTCTGTAGTATATTTTGTAAAAATTTCAGATCGATTCAACAAATATTCCGGGTGGGGAACGCTCTACAAGGTCGCTCTCTAAAATAAGACAGAATTCAACAAGGTATGCCATTTTTGCTATAACGCCTTTTCAGAGAGGTCCAAGTAGTGAAACTTGGAGGAATTGCAAAAAACAGACTGAAGAACATTGTCTATCAGTTTCAGATCTTTATTCATTATAGGTACAAATTTATGATTATTTCAAGTTAGGGTTGTTGACTAATCCAAAACTAGGCATGTGAGACTAAAGAAACATTTGATGAAAATGCTTGTTGGCCTTTGGTTATGGAAGGAAGCGAATATCAAGGAAGAAAAAATGAAATGCAAATTTTGCAAAAGAAACGGTGACTGTTACTGGGTCGAAGTGAGCAAAAGAGAAGAAAAGACAGAGCAAAGTAAGGAAAAGCAAGTCATTGGATGAGGAGATCGAGGATGACAGATCAACAAGGATGAAGGATCGTGGACAACTCAGCAAGCGGAAAAAGCCACCGTTGGATACTTTGGAGCACCGTGCGAGAAGGAAGAAAAGATAGGTTGGCAAAGCCCAGAAAATGGGGATCTAGTTGACCTAGGGTTTTAAACACCTAGGGTTTTTGGTATCTAGGGTTTTGACACATAGGTTTCGACCATAGATGATTTTAGGGGCGAAATTTCGCCCATGGGCGAAATTTAGGGGCTTCCAATTTTTTATTGGGCGAATTTTTTGTATTAAAGTGATTTTTTAAAACTTATATCATTAGCCCGTAATTTATTTTAGGGGCAAAATC
>SNQJ01S0299570.1:0-10404 GCA_010110895.2 Picea sitchensis
TTCTCAATACCTTTATTTTCTTCTCTGTCTGATTTTCTACCAGAGCCTTAAAATCTTTAAATTTATCAAATACCTCAGATTTCTTTCTAATAAAATAAATCCATGTGTTCCTTGAAAAATCATCTATGAACGAAACATAATACACATATTTACCTAGGGATGGAATAGGAACATGTCCAAACAAATCATTGTGTATCAACTCTAAGATCCCCTTTTCTCTTGTAGCATTAGATGGGAATCTTACTTGATTATGTTTACCATATATGCAATTTTCACAAAAATCAAAATCCAGAGTGCAATTAGACATACCTTCAACCATACCTTTACCGTGTAGTGTTCGAAGGTCCTTTTCTCCAATATGCCCTAGTCTTTGATGCCACAGCATGGTCTTATTTTCTGGGACAGTATCAGTCTTGTCTCCTTCATTTCTCTTCTCAGGGACAAAATAATTGTTACACCCATTAGTATAAATGCTTCCCAACAACTTGTACAGAGTTCCACAACGAACTCCCCTCATCAACACCATTGCTCCTCGTACCATCTTGCAAGTGTTCTTTTCAAATACAGTTTTCACTCCTGCATCACCCAACTTGCTTACAGATATTAGGCTCTTGGCTAGTTTTGGAATGTGTAGAACCCCAGGAAGAGTTATAATCCTTCCATTGTTTAGCAAAAACTTGACCTTTCCACGTCCCAATATTTTTGTTGTCGAGTCATCTCCTAGGAATACATCACCACCATCATATTTTTCATATTCAGAGAACCACTCCCTGTGAGGAGTCATATGGTATGACGCACCTAATTCGATCAACCATACATCACGGTTTGCATGTACTTGTAGATGCTAGGTAAACATCACCTCCTTCTTCAGTGGAGGTTTTCTCCTCTGTGGGAGAGGTACTATCAGATCCCTTTGGTTTTTCAACCTTCTTAGACTTGCAATCTTTCTTATAATGCCCTATTTTGCCACAGTTCCAACATTTCCTCAAAGATTTTCTTGGAGACTTAGATCTACCTATAGATTTAGATCTCCACCCCGAAGGATTACCAGGGTTCCTGTCTTGGGTACACCCTCTTACAAATAAAGTATCTGTGATGTGACCATCCATGCGTTTTCGCCTCATCTCTTCAGATAACAAGGATGCAACTACATCCTCATACTTCAATGTAGATTGAGTGGTACTACCTATTGCTACAACTAGATTATCCCAAGAGCCTGGCAAAGAACATAACAAAGTAATACACTTATCTTCTTATGCAATCATAATATTAACAGATCCAAGTTGACTTACTAGAGTATTAAAGGCATTTAGATGTTCTGTCACAGAATCTCCATCTTCCATCCTAAGCTGATACAACTTCTTTCGAAGAAACAACTTGTTTACCAGGGACTTTGATTGATACAAATTCCATAACTTATCCCAAAGTTACTTGGCTATAGATTCTCCTGAGACATTCAACAACACTGAATCTGCCAGGCAGATTCGAATAGTACTCCTTTCTCTTATGTCCAAATTCTCCCAATCTTCCTTGGACATACTAGTAGCTGGTGTACTAGTAGTTTGTGTACTAGTAGGTTGTGTACCAGTAGCCTATGTGCTAGTAGACAGTGTACCGGTAGGCTGTGTACTGGGATCCACAACGATCCATTGATCTTTGTCTACAAGAAGGTCCTCCATATTGAGCTTCCATAGCTCAAAGTTTTTACCGTTGAACTTCTCTATCTCGATTCTAGATGAGTTCGCCATTCCTCTTTCTATACTCGAATATCCATTGCCAAAGCTCCCACTAAACCTAGGTTTATCACAGACCCAAGATAAACTTGATCTATCAAGATCGATCCAAACCCTCAACAACAAAGGCATCCCTCTGAAGCAAAAAACGAGCTCTGATACCACATGTAAGTTTTAAACCTGCAAAGTAAAACAATGCATATAGATTCTTAAGCAAGACATAAATTAATCAATGGCTCATACAAAGAGTACACAAAGATTTTATACCGAAAACCCTCAACTGGGAAAACCTTTCTTATATTCATTATATCGAATTTCACCATTCACCATACAATATATACAATGTTTTTTGGTATTTCGTAGATACCAAAACCCTAATCCCTTAATCCAGGATTAATTTACAAAACTGCTAAAAATAGCAAAATCTGACATGCCCACACACACTCATGCAAAGAATATAACACATACCCAACAAAAATGAGCTATGATAGCCAAGGGATTGGCAAGGAAGGTAAAGGGATTCTAATCTCCATTTTATCTCGATAGAGGCCTGAACATGAAGGCCTAGGATTTGGTGGACAAGAATCTAACACAAGTTCATCTCAAAATACCTTTGTCAAGTCAAGAGGAATTGAAAAAGAAGCCATTCCCTTGGAGGAAAAGGAAACTGGAAATTGAATGTGTAGCAAGCCCCTCAAATATGCTTGTAGAGGATTGTAAGAGAGGAAAAGGAAACTGGAAAATGAATGTGTAGCAAGCCCCTCAAATATGCTTGTAGAGGATTGTAAGAGGGGAGAAAGAGATGATTCAACATTTTTGGCATGGTAACTGTTGGCACAAGGGAAAACCCAGGGTTCAATGCTTCAACAACACACTAAAAAAACCCTAACTACTGGACCTTTTGGCAACACTTGCAAAGCAGATGAAGTCTCACCTGAGGTAGAGCCAAGGGGGTTTCATGAGTCAAGTGTCTACAACCTAGTTGGGACATAGATATGTGATTACAACACTTTAACAAAGCACTCATCCAATAATATGTATTAGATCTTAAATATCATTCACATCACAGATTAAACCCTAGATCTAGATCAACGCAGTAATAACTAAGATCTAATAATTCCATTCACTTAGCACATAGCATTAACTCAAATCTAGCATTCAATCACATCATAAAGCACTAAGAATTCATAGGTCTATCTATCATACATCAAGACCAATGAACTAAGAAAATAACAACATCAATAACATTTCACAAAGCACATCAACACAGGATATACATGGCTCACCCCAGTGTGGGGCTATGTCCACCAATCTTCTTCTCTTCCTATTAGTCTTCTTCAATCTTCTTACATGCACCAAGCCACAGATCCAAATCTGGAAAGGATAGGAGATCTATGCGCACCTCACCAGATCCTCCTTCACACAATCAGATCAAGAACAAATCCTTACACAATCTGTCTACACAGAGCCTCTTACAATCATATGCAAGAAGCCTCTAGTCATGCACTAATCCAATGACCTTCAAAAATTGACTTAGCCTATAGTCATGCACTAAGCCAATGAACTTCAAAAATTTTTCTTTTCCTTACATCGCCTAACTACTTATTTATACATTACAAAAGGGGCATAAACATGGTCAAACCCATGGGATGACATCCCATCCCTGTTACATAAGCCCTAAAAGCCCCAAAAATCCTGCAAAATGGGTGAGATCCCACGATCTTCGCTTCGCCTAAGTGCTTCGTCTTCGACCAGCCTGTCGAAGTCCCAAAAATGGTCAACCACGACCAAGGTTCTCCCAAAACTTGGTCGAGGGCCAACATGCCTACAATGCTCACGTGTGACTCATCCTGAGTCACTCTGATCATGGAAACACTGCTTCGAAGGCCTCAAGATTATCTCAAGCTTCCTCGATTTTCTTCTTCACCAGAGCCTCCTGCTCAACGAACTCCTGGATGACTTGCTCGGTGACAGGCCCTTCCAAGTGTTGTTCCACTTTTTTGACCACCTGTTCCAACTATGATCCTTGTCCCTCGATTTCTTCAAAGAGGGTGTAGTCTTCATCCTGCATCGATTGGAGTCGCTGTGTTAACTCCATAACTCTGCTTTGGATGGAAGTGACCTGTTGTTGAACTGCACACTTCTCCTGCAACCTCTTCATCTTATCTACCACTGTAAGCAGCTTCAACTATGCTTGTACAATCGACATCTATTTCTTTGCTTCCTGGAGTTTTGCCTCCAATGTTCTTAGTTCTGGGTCTTCTGCAAGGCACTCATAGGTTTGTGCACTTCGGTTACTTAGTTTCTTTCATTCTGCGACCAACACTCTGATTCTTTCTACTACGCTCTTGACCATTTCTTCCCTCTGATCTTGCATTTTTTGTGGAGTGCTCGAAACTGCTTGCAGTTCTAACTCTTATACTCTTGCTTGAAGCTGTTGAATGGCTTCAACTAGATTCCATACTTGGCTCTTAGTTTCCTCTTCTTCCATTTGGTCCAAGCCCAACAAAGAGCGAAGTGATCTAGTCACTGCCTCTAACTCAAATCTGCTCCGCGAGCAGCTGGTCTTTTTCTCTCTAGATCTACTCTATGTCTTCTTCAAACTTTGCTTTAATGTCGTCATTATTTTGCTTCGCAACTTGAAGTTTCTCTAAGGCCTCCTCCTTTTCTTGCTTCAAGGCCTCCGTGGTCTGTTCTTTTTCTTCTTGGACTTGATGAAGGCGAGCCTCTTTCGCATCTACTATCCTTCGCAATTGGGTGGGATCATCCCCCAATTCTGCACCTTCTAATGATGATGGCGCAATATATACTGCGTGGATCGAATAAATATATTTTTGTACCCCTTTTAGCTCCACCTCGATTCTTTCATACATCGTCTCCTGCTTTGCTTCATTTCGCTGCTAGATATCCTCCGAAGCATATGCTACAACTGGGATGATGAGGTCAACATCATCCATTATGAGTACATTCTGCGACTGAGGCTTATTGGCTCATGACTTCTTCCGCACTGAGGGTTTCTTTGGAGAAACCTTCCTTTTCTTTGACGTCTCGACCTTTGTAAGGGGGTCCCTTGGTGGTGTCACTTCGTCATTTTCTTGCTTGTCTTCTTCCCCTTCCTCCTCTTGGTTTATTTCGTCACCTCCTCCTCCTCCAAGTGATTCAGATGAAATTTCCTTCAATGCTCTATCTATGTCCTACACTTCCTCCTTATTCTTCTTTCTCTTAGTGCTTCTCGATCCATCATACTCCATCCAGGTGACCAAAGGGCTTTTGATGATGTCGGGGTCAGAGAGCTTTGTATCTTCCATTGGGACCATGAATTCAGCCGGCCATTCCTTGGTTATCTCCTCCATATCTTCATTAGTCAATTTATAGTATGACTGCATCTCCTCCTTGTTTTCATCTTTGCGCACAGTGATGTAGATGAGGTGGCGGACTGCGCGAAACTTCGCTAGCGGCCTGTAAGTATGCAAGGTGTTCAGAGTCATTAAGGGGAATGACTCAATGGTGCATGTGAGCTATAGGTAGTATGTGTGGAACACCGCATTTGACTGCCATTTCTTCCCCATATCGCTTGTATACCACAAGGTGGTGAACCTTGTGGCCAATGGTTTCGATGGCTCAACTTCAGGGAATTTCGCTCCCTCCAGCATCTCCCAAGCGACAAATTCTATGAGAATCAACAACCAACTAAAGTGGAACTCATAGCCTTGGTCCTGCGCTTCATGAGAGTCCTTCTCCAATTCATTCACAAGGTAGCTCACCCAGTTCATCTGCATCCCTTCGACGCACTTCCTTGCGATGTCGACTACAAACCTCGTGACCTGCGTAAGACGATTCTTCCCAACGAGCTTGCTCGCTATCAACTGAAAAGCTAGGTGCACTACACCATACTAGATGGAGACTACCTTGTAGCCTTTGCTTCCCCTTCTCTACATCACCATATGTGTCCTTGATTCGCTGTGCCAGGGAGCGATCTGCAGCCTTCCCTGGGTAGAACTAGTGAGGGTCTAGTCCCTACATGATTAATCCGGTGATCATGTGGATCAATGCCAGATCCAAAGTCATGCACCTATATAACCATATATAGTCTCCATGGTAGCATGACAGGAGGATTTTAATGCATGTGTTAACCTCCTGATGTCTGCCAAAGTGGGGGATCTTCATCACATTCAGGATCATCGACCGTGCGATCTCTTTAATCCATGGTTGGGGAACTATCTTCGACTTCTTCCCAGTCATCTTTGTCAGGTAATTATGCGGTGCGAGCATCACATAACTCTTCATTATTCAATTTATAGTACGACCACAACTCCTCGTTTTCATCTCTGCGCGTAGTGATGTAAATGAGGTGGCGATCTGCGCGAAACTTCACTAGAGGCTTGTAAGTATTCAGAGTCATTCAGGGGAATGACTTAATGGCACGTGTGAGATGTAGGTAGTATGCGTGAAACACCACACTTGATTGCTATTTCTTCTCCATATCGCTTGTATACCATAAGGTGGTGAACCTTGTGGCCAATGGTTCTGATGGATCAACTTCAGGGAATGTCTCTCCCTTCGGCATCTCCCAAGTGACAAATGCTATGAGAATCAACAACCAGCTAAAGTGGAACTCATATCCTTGGTCCTGTGCTTCACGATAGTCCTTATCCAATTCATTCACGAGGTAGCTTTCCTAGTTCATCTGCATCCCTTCAACGCACTTCCCTGCGAGGTTGAATACGAACCCCGTGACCTGCGTAGGATGATTCTTCCTAACGATATTTCCCACTATCAGCTGACAATCTAGACGCATTGCACCATCCTATATGGAGGCTACCTTGTAGCCTCTCTTCCCCTTCTCTACATCGCCATATGTGTCCTTGATTCGATGTGCTAGGGAGCGATCTACAATCTTCCCTGGGTAGAAATGGTGAGGGTCTGGTCCCTGCATGCTTAATCCAGTGATCATGTGGATCAACGCCAGATCCGCAGTCACACGCCTATCTAACCATATATAGCCCCCATGGGTAGCACGCCAAGAGGAGTTTAACGCATGCATTAACCTCCTGATGTTTGTCGAAGTGGGTGATCTTCATCACATCCAGGATCATCGACCGTGCGATTTATTTAATCCATGGTTGGGGAACTATCTTCGACTTATTCCCCGTCATCTTTGTCAAGTACCTATGTGGTGCGAGCATCGCATAATTATTCATTTCTCCCAGGTTGTAATCACTTATCTTGAGAGCTGGGATCAGTCCCAATTGCGGTCCAACTACGCATATCGCCTTCAAGAGGTATGTAGTGATAAGCGTGTACTCAAAGTCACGCGGGACGCTGTCATGACTAACCACGCCAGCCAAAGGCAGGATGTAGTCGGGCAATACCGACGGGATCAGCTTCGCATTCACCAGATCGTCACTGTGCTTTCTTCTTTTCTCAGTTGTTGCTCGACTAGATCGATGTGTAGTTGAGGGGGATGCTTGAAATCCTCCCATCGATGAAACCTATATACTTGCGAACATGACCTTCTCAACCATAAGGTCGATCAAGATTTATTCTACCGATTTCTCTACTGCACTAAGGTCGACTGACATGCATGCTCGTGATCAAATAACTCAGGTATGTGAACGAACACTCAAGGTAAGCAAAATAGGTGGCGAGGTCTCAAAACCACAGTTCGATAGTGATCAATTCCCTATTAGCTCGGATAATCACATTTTGCAAAAAGTGGTCTCGGCGCAGCGTCTAACGGGATAAATAAGAAACAGTGTAACAGACTCCTCCAACAGGTAGGAATGCCTCAATCAATATGATTTCATTCATTATGGCATGGTCCCAACGGTCCAATGATGATATTTCCGAAAATAACTGCAGTTCTAGACGTTCCAGGGCATCGTTCTAACGGTTGGGATGCCTCCAAAGGTCATATAGATTTGCCTTGGCGAAGTGCCATTTTGTGTTGTTTTGTTATTCCGACGAGGTTCAAGTTCTGTAAGCCTTCCTTCTGCGAAGTCGTCTCTGGAAGTTCTTGCAATCTTTCTAACTTTTCTTTCTTCTTACTTAAATTTTTGGCCTTCGTTCCTGTGATCTGAGTCCCTGGATTTCTCTTTCCATTCTCATTCTTATATTCCCTTAGTGTAGTGACTTCGTACTGCTGAGGGTCTTTCAAAGGGTTTGAAGGTAATACCTCTTCTCTTGTGACTTCTAGGGTAGGTTCTCTTCTCTTCTGTATGGGTAGGGTTTTCAAGCCTTCCTGCTTTCTGGCAACTTCGACAGCTAGTTATTTGGTCCTCTGCCACTTCGACTTATCTTCTTGTTCTTCTATTAATCGTGCTATTTTCCTAGCCATGAAGTCCCTTAATTCTTTTTTTTTATGTTTTGTAGCTTCCTCCTCTGCTTTCCTTCGGATCTGATCTTTCTCAATCCAGTGTTTTCCTAACAAAAGTGCAAAAGGGGCATTATTCTCAACAAACTTAATTACTTCAAATTCTTCTTCTTTCGATGCTCTATGCACCATCATAGGTACATTAGTAACTCTTCCACATAGGGTTATCATTTTTCCTTTAAACAAGCCTATCCTTCCCAATGAAGGAATCATAGCAGGTTTTCCCAAAATTTTCCAAGTACTTTCTAGCATAACATTCACATGAATTTCCTCATCCAAGACACAATCTATGTCAAAGTCTCCTATTATGGTTTCTATGCACTGCTTCTCTTTTAAGATCTTTGGTAAACTAATGTCGCTATTATCATTCAAGGTTTCTTTCGTCTGTAATAACATAGTCTCTGATTCTTTCTGTTTCTCTAGCATATCCTTGGTTTCTTGACCTTCTTCATGGGTTTCTTGTCTTATGTCCATCTTTTCAACTTTATAAATCATTCTAGGGCAATCTAAAACCCCATGATCAACATCTTTACAACAAAGACAAATAGGACTTCTACTAAGGAATTCCTTAGCAAGATGTCTCGGTCTTCTGTAGTTATAACATAGAGTCAATCCTCTCTTTCTTTTGAACGATCCCCAACCTTTTCTGTACTATGCACTAGGATCACAGTGATGGACCTGCAATTTGCACAAATTCTTTCTAGGATCCTGCATTCACTTGTTAGTCCAAAAATTATTTCTATGCATAGGAATAACATATCTTTCACTATTTCTATCAAATTTATTCAGATCAAATCTTTCTTCTTCTAACTGCACCTTAGTTTCCAGACTAGGACAAAATCTATCAAACATACCTAGATTCATACTTTCGAAGAAAAAATTTCCACTTATCTTACCTTTTATCAGAGCACAAAGCTTTAATATATTACCTCTTTTCTTCAAATCCAATTTTCTTTCTTAGCACAAAGCTTCGCAAGTCAAGTGGAATACTGTGCACTTCAACAACATATCTACACACAGAGCTTTCTTCTTTTCTTCAGTTCCCAATAATCACAGTTTCAGTCTCGGCAATGAAACCATTTTTTGGCACAAGGGAAGATCTGAGGTTCAACGCTTCAACAATGCACCAACAAAACCCTAACTACCGACCCTTTCAACAACACCTGCGAAGAAGATGAAGTTGCACCCAAGGTAGAGGTAGGGGGGTTTCATGAATCAAGTGTCTACAACCTAGCTGGGACACAGATATGTGATTACAACACTTTAAGAAATCACATAGCCAATAATATGTATTAGATATTGAATCTCATTCACATCACAGATTAAACCCTAGATCTAGATCAGTGTAGTAATAACCAAGATCTAATACTTCCATTCACTTAGCACATAGAATTAACTCAGATCTAACATTCAATCACATCATAAAGCACTAAGAATTCATAGATCTATATATCATACATCAAGAACAATGCACTAAGCAAATAACAACATCAATAGCATCGCAAAAATCACATCAACACAAGATATACGTGGTTCACCCCAGTGTGGGGATACGTCCACCAATCTTCTTCTCTTCCTATTACTCGTTTTCAATCTTCTTACATGTACCAAGCCACAGATCCAACTCTGCAAAGGACAGGAGATTTGCGTGCACCCCGCCAGATCCTCCTTCCCACAATCATATCAAGCACAAAGCCTTACACAGTCTGTTTTCAGAAAGCCTCTTACAATCATATGCACGAAGCCTCTAGTCATGCACTAAGCCAACGACCTTCAAAAAATGACTTGGCCTCTAGTCATGCTAGTAGCCAATGACTTTCAAAAGCTGCCCTATTACATACATCACCTATCTACTTATTTATACATTACAAAAGGGGCCTAAACATGGTCAAACCCATGGGCCAACATCCCATACCCGTTCCGTAAATCCTAAAATCCCCAAAAAGCCCGCAAAATGGGTGAGATCTCGTGATCTCTGCTTTTCCTGGGCACTCCGTCTTCGACCAGCCTATTGAAGTCCCAAAAATGGTAAACCACGACCAAGGTTCTCCCAAAACTTGGTTGAGGGCCAACAATAACAAAAAGAACACATTGTAGGATTAAAATTCCTTTCTGTCCCTACATTTCTGATAATTGAATTTCAATATTATGGAAATGGTTTACTGTATTTAAAGTCTTTATAACTTCTTAATAACACAATCAAACTAATTATTTTGCTATCCTAAACAATTTGTCAAATTTCAAAGTCACATACGACCAACTAAAAGCTAATTACATAAAGTATAATAAAAATTGAGT
>SNQJ01S0299574.1:0-10403 GCA_010110895.2 Picea sitchensis
TGGTTACAAAGCCACTTCCTTTATCATATACCTTCCTTTTTTAAAGTCCTCAAGAGAATCATGTTGAAACAAAGAACTGTGTGTAACTGGTTAAAGAAGATGGGAAGCTAGAGCAAGGCCTCCCATTGATAATCAAATATGCAAGCCTCATATTGCTTTACTTAAATATATCTAAGAAACCCTTTTTCCTTTTTCTCTTGACCAAATTCCCCTCTTACCAATTTTCCATTGTATCCAAAACTCAATATTGATCCTTATCCTTACCCGAAATCCCTTCCATCTTTTCCCTTATCAACATATACATTATCATATATTTTCCATTCCAAGCTCTAAGTATCATCATACCATTGCCAAAAGCTTGATCTATATCAGGGACCTAGGTCATTAGAGTGTTAATCTTATAATACCTTTGTATCTTCCCGAAGGCTGAAGCCCGCAAGCCTACTGGACTCCTAGACTCTCCTTTGCAGGCGCTTCCCCATCGAAGAGATATGTCATTATGCTCAAGTTTCCCACAAGTCATAGGCCACATACCTATTAGGTTCTCCCTTTGCAGGATTGTCTCTTCGGGATATTCATTAGCAGTGTTTCATGTTAACTTGCAACCCACATGCCTTGTGGACTTCGTTAAGGTTTTTGAACAGTCACCTTCCCTGAGGAATTTTCTTCCCTGTGAGCCAATGAGAGACAGTTATGTAAGTATTCGATCGTATTTTATGTTGGGAATCCCCATATGCATTCCCACCATGAAGGCAAGGTCTTATGTTGATTTACTCATGACCTGCAAGACAATTGAATTCATTTTCCATCCGAGATAATTTCCAATCGGGATCGTATTTTATTGTTCCACACATACCCGCATCCCATGGGTTGTAATCCATGTGGATTAATCCTCGCAGGGATTTGAGTGGGATCCCTTTTCAACATTCGTTTGATATTCCCATGGCCCAAAAGCCACAATCCTTGCGGGCTTTCCTGATTTTAGACTTTCCACAAACCCAATGCATTCCGCGAGCCTGCAGACCTACCTCTCTGCTATCCAATTAGATTATTCTTCCTGATGAATCTATTGAATGTTAGATTATTTTTTAATTGCAAGTATGGTCAAAGAAAAATATAACTAGGCCCTACATTTCCCCATATCTCACAAATTTCCGTATATAGATTACATGAGAGGGATCAAACCATATAAAATCAATATAATCAATCTCCCCAAAGAATATGGGATGAATCTTTGAACCCGTAAATCAACGGTCAAGATCTGCCCCAATAGAAAATAGAAGGAAGTTGAGTGCTATCATCAAAAAGTCATGTCTCAAATTATAGATCATCAAATCATGTGCAAATTGGCCCATCGGAGAATTGGAACGATGAAGGATGTATTAGTGAAACCCTTTTTGCTAAGGAGAATATGAAACGCCCAACATATTTGAACAAGGGAAATGAGAGGACAAAGCAAATTGAAAAGATTTTGCAGGTTTTTCCTCATCTGATAAACCGGACTACATGCAAAAATGAGTGTTGGTGTACATCAGATCCAAGAGTAAATCAAAATCCCTTTTCTATGTATGAAAGGTCGTTGAGAAATTACAAGGTTGGTTTGAATCTGTCGGTTATCTGATAAGACAAATATGTCACACAAAATGTGTGAATACCTAAGAGTACACATGCATGACCATAAGAATCATGATATCCACTAACAATCGCCAAAGACTCGTGTTAAAAATACTATAGAAGTAAATCTTAGGATGAGTAAGGGCCAATACAAAAGTATAAAGAGTTGTTTGTGAAATTTTCAGAACAACTAGCTATGAAAGTCAATCTTGTTTCATGGATATTTCCCCCAAGAGGAACTAACCTTCCTAAACTCTCCCAACAATCTGAGGATCTTCACTTGTTTTCAAAAAGAGAGAGAACATTATTTATTCGTAAGCTCGGGGTCCACACATGTAGGGCATGGAATTTTGCAATTCATCATAATGCATCTTTGCATCAATTGGTTTGGGTTCAAGTGCAACAAAGAAACCGGGAATAAATGTTGTGGTTGTGGGTTCTCTGCATATGCGATGGTGAAGTTTGAGTGATTCATTCTTCCAGCCAGTAGAATTTCATGGATTTGGATACCATGAAGGGTGCAAACCAAATGAAATATAAAATATAGAATGAATTAGTTAAGGAGGGACTGATATCGCTTCTAGTATTTTTCAACAAGCTTCCTGTTCTGTGGAATGAAAAAGTGGAAGAAAGGAAAATAGAGCTCGTAAACTAAATAGAGCAAGAAGATTTGTTGTGTAACTTCTTGTCTATTCTAAGGAAATTCAAAGGAATATGAAGCAGCGCACATCAAAGGAGTTGTGAATGGAAAAGAGGAAAATGTGGTTGTGAACAAAATTAACAAAGCAACCAGAACATGGGAATAACGGATGGTATGCAGGGAAGATAAAACACCGAGAGACTCTCGTATTTTTAATATATTTTTTATTAGTTGACCTATCTGCGGATGTAGGAGGGAAAGGATAATTGAAACAATCAATCCGTAATTGTAGCCTTGACAATTGCAGAGACTAGAAAGACTCTCTTGTATCTTATAAAATAAAGCTTCATGAATAGAGAAAGGATTCTTTCCCATTGTAACATTGATGATACTATTATCTTGTATGATAAAGAGCAGAAGGAAATTTGGAAACTATGAATGGTGTTTGATTGCATATGAGACTATTATGCATGTGTGATTGAATTTTATAGCTTCTCGAACTATATCTCATATGAATTATTTATGTGTGCATTGTTTGAGTTATTCAATATTTGTGGTTATTAATGGATGCAGTGGTATTGTTATGGGTTCAATATGCAACTATTTGTGATTCAATCTATGATTTTATTATGTTAATATATTGTTGATTGATTATAATTATTTATGTAATATATGATATCATTTTATGCTATATCTATCTCTTAATGTTGCTCTTGCACGAGATAGGTTATAAGTAGTTAGATTAGGTAGTCTACATTTGTTTTCATTAGATTGGACTTAAAATTAATTAGAAATCTTTAGGGGACATTTTACTGTCTTTCCCTTTTTCTTATTTTAATTCATAGTGGCAACCTGGTCCACATATTGGTCAAAAATTTCCATGCCAAACGAGAGTGAATCTGATTTGGACTTGCCATCGGGTATTTTTCCCTTACCTGCTTGACAGGTTGTTTGGATCCATCAACAACCAACCAATGATTCTCTAAAAGATGGGATTGGCATGGCATTAAGAAGTGTATGTAGTTAATTTGTAAATTTAAAATTTATCCTCATTTAATGGATTAACTAAGCATGAGAAAAGGTAGGTTCTCTCTATATTCATCACTTTCATGCCTATATTGTGAGAAGAGACATATGCCCCTTCTCCTTTATTCTTACAATATGAGAAAAGGCACGTGGACAACCTCTTTATCACCTTAATGCCTACTAAGTATGTGAGAAGGGGCCTTTGGTCCTTCTTATCATCACCCAAATTCCTATATTGCGAGAAAGGGTAGAATGTCTTGTGATCATCCTATTCATCACCCTAATGCCTTGATTGTGATAAAGGGAATGTTCTCATTCTCTTTATCACCCAAATTCCTGCATTTTTTGAATGGGAATATTTTCCTTCTCCTTATAACCCTCATGCCTAGATTGTGTGAATGGGCATATGATCCTCTTCATCTACTGTAACGTACCTAGCCAACCACAGGCTGGGCACGCTAACTCAAAAATCGCTTCTGAACTAATTTTGAATTATGATAAGTTTTTAATTAATTAAGAGGCAAGAAATATTCACATGCAAAGTTCAAGATTCATGCTACAAAATAAAGAAATGAGACATATGTCATGCACAACAATAAACAACAAGCATGCATATTATATATACAAATTTCATAGATAAATAAATACACAATGGAAATAATTATACATGTAAATGAAACCATGACAGAAAGCACTTATCTTGAATGAAATGAATCACCAACTGGTTGCAAACCAAGGACGTTCCACCCAACTGTAGACACTATTGTTCCAAGTCTCAACAACAATGTCACCCTCGAGCTAGGGCTATGAATCCACAAGGATGGTTCCAAAGTGTCACTCGGCTTCCCAAACCAGTCAACACTCAATCTCTCACAGGATTCTCAGCACACACAGCAATCCAAAGTACACCAACTCTCTTTTACCCATCCCACACAACCCAAAATAATGGACCCCCTTCTCTGCCATGTAGTCCCTTAGGATTTCCACCTCCTTCCAGGGCTCCGATGCATCTAGTCAAGAATCTCCATGCTAGGACTCTCAGTATTCACAGCTATGGGAAAAACTTAATGCAAGCCAATGCATCTTAGATATGCAGGCATTAATTCATGGTTGGAATACACCAACAGTTATTACTGCCAACCAAACCATGGCTCCTCTCCACAAATCATTTTTCTTTCCCAAGCCAAGATCAAAATAAATGAAGAATGAAGAGTGGGTGAAAGAATGAATGGAGAGAGGACAGAATGAAAGGTGTGAACAATGAACAATGAACAATGAGTGAGTGAGTGAATGAGTGAACCCCCAAACAGACCAAAGATGGGTTTATATAATTCTTGGAATTAGAGAACCGCATGGCCTTCCCCTAAGAATCTCATGTAATTGATATTCTCCATTAAAACAAAAATGGGTAAATAAAAATATAAAATAAACACTTATCCCCTCAAGCCCCTTCTCTTGTGGAATCATAGCCCCCTATAACTCTTTTCCTTGTCCGTCTAGCAACCAGTGATGTATTTATTATTATAATGATCAAAATATTACATTTCCTAGGCACACTGGCCTCTTTTAATTGTTTGGGCATTTTGGCCTTTCATAAATTAACAAAATATATTATTTAATATGGGGCTCAAAATTAGGGTATTAAATTCCCCTCCCCCTTATTTTGGCACTGTCCTCGATGCATATACAAAACAAAAATCAAAATTTCAAAAATTATTCAAAAAGTTACAGGTACTCTGCCCGCATGGCATCCTCATGCTCCTAAGTAACATCTTCAGGATCGTAGCAGATCCACTAGACTTTTACCAGCTCTATAAATCGATTCTGGAGCATTTTGACTTTTTTGTCCAATATTTGTATCAATTGGACCCGAAAGTGTCCCTCTGTCCCTACCTGAATCAAATGTCAATCAATAACATGGTTAGGATCATGTACATATTTATTTAGCAAAGATACATGAAATGCATTATGCACATTCATGGAAGCAGACAATGCAAGCATGTATGCAACTGGCCCTATTATGTCTAATATCTCAAATGGACCACAGAATCTAGTTGCTAGCTTTGTACAATTACCCAACTTCAAAGATATTTTCTTGGGATTCACTTTCAAAATCACATGCTCCCCCACTTTAAATTCTCTAGCTGTCTTATTCTTATTTGCATAAAATTTCTATCTATCTTGAGTTGCCTTTAAATTCTGCTTAATTCTAATCATCTGGTCTTCCATATCCTTGAGCAATTCTGGCCCAAGTACCACTCTATCTATTTGGTTGTCCCAACTCATTGGAGTATTGCATTTCCTACCATACAAAGCTTCAAATGTGCTCATTTTCAATGAAGCTTGATACCCATTATTATAGGAAAATTCAACCAAGTGCAAGTAATCCTCCCACTTAGATGGCTTATCCATCACATCCATCACATACATTCTTGACATGTCTTCAATTACTTGGTTGACTCTTTCTGTTTGCCCATCTGACTATGGATGGTATGTTGTGCTAAAGTTCAGATTTGTACCAAATCCTTTAAACAATCCCCTCTAGAAATTTGAAGTAAACTTTGTATCTCTGTTTGAAACAATTGCCTTAGGTATCCCATGCAACCTAGCAATCTCCCTCATGTAAATTTCTGCAATATTAGTTGTTGTATGAGTCATTTTTACAGGTACAAAATGAGCAGCCTTTGTCAATTTATGAACCACTACCATGATTGAATCATGTTGTCTTGTTATCATGGGAAATTTAGTTATAAAATCAATGTTTACCACTTCTCATTTCTTCTCTAGAATTGGTAATGGTTGTAGCAACCCCGTTGTGTACCTACGCTCAGCCTTCACTCTCTGACATTCCATACATCTGGGAATGTAATCAACAACATTTTTCTTCATTCCTGGCCAAAATAATTGGCTTCTTACTGCTGTAATCGTTTTCTGGTAACCAGAATGTCTAGCATACAGAACATTAAGCATTTCTTTTAATACCAAATTCTTAAGTTCTCCAGAACTAGGAACATAAATTCTTTTTTTATGCATAAGAAATCCATCTTCCTTCATCTCATATTTTTTAATTTTATGTTGTACATTTTCTTGTTGTAAGATTTCTTTTACCTGTAGGTAATGTTGATCTGTAACAACAACATCTAAAAATTTTCTCTTTAAATCTGATTGATTCATACTAATGGTTGTAGCATGCATGAGATGTACTCTTCTACTAAGTGCATCGACAACTTTATTTTCTTTTCCTTTGATATGCTTGATTTCAAAATCGTATTCACTTAAAAATTCTAGCCATCTTGTTTGTCTAGCATTCAAAGTTGGTTGTTTAAAAAGATATTCCATACCACTATGGTTTGTTCTTAATTCAAATCTCTTCCCCATGAGGTAATGCCTCCACATATTCAATGCGTGAACAATGGAAACAAGTTCCAAGTGATGTGTGGCATAGTTCATCTCATGTTATTTAGCCAACAACATGTCCATTTTGAGTGAGGCCTCCACCAATTCCTTCCTTGCATGCATCTATACATACCAAAAAAGTTTCATTTGGGTCAAAAATCTTTAAAATAGGTGCACTAGTAAGTAATTATTTCAACAAATTAAAGTTATCTTCACACTCAATTGTCCATTCAAATTTAAATCACTTCTTTTGCAAAGAAGTGATGGGATGAACAATCTTAGAGAACCATGCTATAAATATTTTGTAGTAACCAGCTAATCCCATAAAAGATCTGACTTCTGAAACATTCTTGGGTGATGTCCATCTTCTAATGGATTCAATCTTCTTTGGATCTATTGTTATACCTTGTTCTAAAATAATGTACCCCAAGTAATGGATCTGTTCTTGGTAAAAATAACAATTACTAAGCTTGGCATACAATTGATGTTCCCTCAACACTTGCAATACCAATCTTAGGTGATGTTCATGCTCTTCCTCTGACTTAGAATAGATAAGTATGTCATCATGGAATACTATGACAAACTTATCCAAATAATGTCTGAATATGCCATTCATTAAGCACATAAAGACAGTTGGTGCATTGGACAATCCAAATAGCACCACTACAAATTCATAATGCCCATACCTGGTTCTAAAGGCTTCATATGGATGTCTTCTTCCTTGATTCTTACCTGATGGTATCCAGATCTCAAGTCTATCTTCAAAAATATATCTGCCCCTCTTAGCTTATCAAAGAGGTCATCAATTCTGGGTAGAGGATATTTGTTCTTCACAATGGATTTATTCAGCTATCGAAAGTCAATACACAACTTCAATGTGCCATCCTTCTTTTTGACAAAGAGTATTGGTGCTCCTCAAGGTGAAACACTTGGACGTATGTACCCTTTTTTAACAATTATTCCATCTGCATTTGTAATTAGTTTAATTCTGGTGTATTTATTATGTAAGGTGTTTTTGATACTGGAGAAGCTCCTAGCACTAAATCAATAGATAAATATATCTCCCTCTTTGGTGGAAACCCTAGTATTTCTTGGAATACATCTTCAAATTCTTGTAATACCGAAAATTCTTCAAGTCTTGGCCCCTTTGTCTTTTCTGGATCCTCCACATGGGCTGCATACAATTGACATCCTTTTCTGAAACATCACTTCAACTGTAAGGCTGAAATTTCCCTTATAGAGATGAGTCTTGGAACTCATTTCACAGTGCTTTGTTTTCCTTCTCATCAAGACATGTAAATGTCTTTTTATAACAATCTAGGACAACATAATGCTTGTCCAACCAATCCATTCCAATTAAAATATCATAAGACCCCAATGGTATAATATTTAGATCAAAATTAGTGTTCACACCATTAAGAATTATGGAATAACCTCTGACCATATCATAGATTTGCCTTTTGGTTCCAGTGGCTAGTTGAACCAAACTTGATTTTTCAAGCTTACTTTTCTCCAAATGTAATCTATCCACTATTTTAAGATCAATGTAACAATGACTTGCTCTTGAATCAATTAAAATAGCAACACGATGATTAATGATCTTACCTTCCACCTCGATCATATTGGATTGGTACTTTGCTTGTCGATCCTCTAAGGTTGCATATATTCTTCCAATGTATTCTACTATTGTAGCCTCTTGGATGTTGTGCACGGTCTTCACTTTGTCTTTTCTGTGAAGGAAATCCTTGTACAGGTGATCTTCTTTGCATCCTCAACATTGGATTGGTGGTCTTCCCCTTTTTCCCAGGGAGTCTTCTCTCTTGGATTCATCCATAGCATACTAGTCGGGCTGATTTTTATATGGGCTATTTCTATTGAAATGAGGTTTGAATCCTTTCTTTCTTTGGTCAGGCTTCTCCTTCTTCTTATCCTTCCAAGATTTATGCAAAGACTCTCTTCCCTTTCCTTGGTTATACAGGTACTTATTCTTCTGAATGGTCTCAGTCAAAGTCTTGGGTTCATCATATTGAATATTCTCTTTATAAAAGGACGACGGTCCACTCAAAAACCTTTGTATTTTCACCTTCTCATCTTTTATAAACCCCACATACTTTAGCAGCCCCAAGAACTTCATTTCATACTCTACCATGGTCATGCTTCCCAGCCTGAGTTCAAAGAACTCTTGCATTTTCTTTTCATATAAGTGCTATGAAAGGTACTCCTGAAAATATTTCTTGAATTTCTTCCAAGTGATCCTACTCTCATTAATGTGCTCAACTTGCTTCAATTGCACATAGCAACTTTACCATGTAAATGGTATGTGGAAATTCTAGCTTCTAGGTTTTATGATTAGTTGTGCAATTGGAAATACCTCTTGAGTCCAAGAAACCATGCTTCAACATCATCTTCCCTTTCTCTTTCACCATCAAAAGATGGTGGTTTAAACTTCTTCAACTCTCCTTGCAAACTGTCCAATTCACATCTTCTTCTTTGGTGCCTAACAGGAGACACCTCTAGAATACTTATGGAATCTTTCGATGCATAAATTTCCTTGCTAAGTAAGGATATGAGTGACGTCTATGAGTTATGTTGCCACTTCTTGATTAACCAACCCTTTTGTATTTATCTCTTCTTTCATGATATGTGCCCTCGTCCTCCTGTTTTGAGTTTGATCCATTATTTGTTTACCTCTATAACTAATTTAAAATTTGCATCACTTGAGAATTTATCTGATTTTTTTCTCTTATCAATCAGTCATCCTCTTCCTTGTAGATCTATACTTCTATTTTTAGGCTTCTCACAATTTCTAATAAGGTTTCTTGCTCCCCTCTACTCATGTGCCCATTTGAGTTTGTCTCTGCATTACCAACACTAATATTTTAACCTTTGGCCTCTTTATCATGGTTGTAATCTCCCTCTCCTTCTTCCATTTCTTGAATATGCAGTCTTATACTGAACTAATATGTTTATACCCCCTAATTTTTCAAAATGTGCAAGCAAGCATTTTGTTAGAATTATGCATATTATAAAAAAAAAATCCAAACAATGCTACAGGTCCTTTTTCTGCTCAATTCATGAAGGAATACATTATCATTCTCCAAATTATAATAATCCAATGTTAGTCTCCTCTGAATCATCTTTCTAATGATTGTACTCTTGCCCCAATCTGATATCTGAGCTGAAAGTTATGGATTCCTGGAAAAAAAAGTCGCATTCACCCTTTTTTTTTGCAACGGGACCTTGTCGAATTATTCCATAGCCCCTTTAAATCGGTACAAAATTTGAATTCTACACAAGTTCTTCCTTCAATCCACTTTCCTTGTGACCAGGGCTCTAAACCATGGACTTAACCACTCTAAGCGACGTTCCTTTAGCTCTTTGCCCTTATTCTTCTACACAGGAGCTTGTTCACAAAATGTCTGAGGGCTTGGTTACTTCTAGGCCCTTTGTGCCTCAACCCCTTTACCTTATCATGAGACCAATGTTGGAACCAATTCCTATGGACTTCGGCCTTCAGTCTAATCTCCCTTTTCAACTTTCAACTCTCTCAGAGTAAACTTCATTGAAACACTTATATTAACTCCACTAGTAGATCGAACGGTTGAGATTTAATATCCCATTGACTGGACGACCCCGACTCATCTAGAGGATTCAACGAGATCGACGGTCATGAATTAATCCGATGTTGAGATGGACGGTCCTTAATCAATTCGGTACTTCGACGCTC
>SNQJ01S0299575.1:0-10403 GCA_010110895.2 Picea sitchensis
AGCTACCATCCTCGAGCAAGGATCCTCTTCATTAGATCAGCTCACTGACAGAAAACTCATTCTAGGATTTCAAAAATATATTCTATGGGCAATGGCACAAGATTCTACCTTCCTTTTGGCTAGTTGTTTCAAAGGAGGCAAAACACCTTATTAGATTGATTAATGATGTTCATACCGACAATGGGTTTGAAACCCAATAGTACGTTATGAATAGAATTAAGAAACCTTTTAAGCATTGTGAAGGAATACTCTTTGACAATAAAACACGGTATCAACAAGTTCCTTCTGCTTTACATGTATATTAATCTGTGGATTAAGTATGATTGTTAAGAATTACAAATTTAATAGATTTGTATTGTTGAAATATAGCTTTTCAATAGCAAATAGCAACATAAAAACAAAAAAGATGTGAGCACATAATAAAAAGATCATTTGGGAACTCTTATATCATGCCAGCACCTTATAGTGAGGTAGGCCTTTTAGGTCTATACAAGGTTTGGACAAAACTTTATAATCTGCTTGCTGTTGTCCTTTATGCATGCTAGATAAGTTCTTTAATATTGCAGATTCAAAAGGGAAGGAAATTGTCGGCAGCAACTCAATGATAAAGATTTATCAACAAGTAATAATAAGACAAAAGAGCAGCCAAAAGACCATATCTCACCTGAAATGGATCCCATATTTATGAAACAAGCTGCTCCATCTCTAAAATAGCTTGGAAGCTGATTGAATGGAATTCCCTTTAATTTTGATAGAAAAGGCAGTAGCAACAGTACAAATAGAGCCTACAATCAGAAAGCAACACTCAGAACAAAAAGAACTGTCTTGATTCAATGGCCTTTTAACTTATAATGGAAATCTCTAGACAGAAAACAATCAAGGATTTTACAGTCTTATCCATTGCCACAATTTAATGCATTCTATGTTATGGCTGATAGTGTACGGTACACTGGCACTGGGTGTATATAGAATTTGTGCGTAACCAAGCATGACTTTAAATCATTAATTGATTGGGATTACCTGGAAGCCCGATCCAAAAGAATTAACAACAAATAGGTCCACTGATCCTGCCTGCAATAAGTTTACAATGTTGCTATTAAACTAGCCAATAGATTCCTGAATAACTTTCGCAATATTTTAGTGCTAGAGATTGCACTAGGACAACAGTAAGTTAACTAAGGACATCGGTAACGGCACCCATAAATTGATAGCTATAAAACAAATATCTCAAACAACAAAACGTGGTAATACTAGCAGCATAGATTACCAGACCAGAAGCATACATACTTTTAGACGTTTGGCTGCATCAAGAAAAACAGACTCCTGCAAGAAATGCAATCAAGACTGTTACAACTGCTTTCTTTAATCCTTAGCTTATATGAGAAAAGATATTTGAAAAGACTATACCTTCAAAATTGAGGCGCCAGCTTGAAATGAGGATGAAGCTATCATCAAAAGTGGCCAAAAATTTCCTGAATTCTCTAATAATTGACCTGTACTGGCTCCACTGGGGAGAACAAGGAAAATGTCAACTTTTAGGGAATCATAAAAGCACATTTTTTGATTGATCAAATGATTTCAGAATATAAATCCAAAACAAATACCAATAAACAAGACGGTTATGTAACATAAGCATAACCACAGTTTCCCCCTTCCAATTCTCTCACAAAAATCCAAGAGCAACAGACACCTCATATTGTTTCAGTATGAAGACCGCCAAAACCTATGTGACATACGTGCATCATCTTACAGATTCAGGATGTAATCATAGATTTTGCAATACTAGATTGAGAATATTGAGATGATTTTATTAATGGCAGGTTTGACTGATGTCAGTACAGTGCCTGACAACTCTTGCTGTCATTACTATCTGATTCAATTATATTAACTTTTGAGTTTTCTACTACTTATCATTTCACGGAGATTATAATTTATAATATTCTAGAGGCTTTTGACAAGATCATTGCACAGTTGATCTTCAACTTGTATTTTCTTCTTAGATACATTATTATGCTGTAGACCTTGAACATTCTAATATGGATAGGATACATATATATTCCCGAGAGTTAGCTCAATAGGGTGGTGCCGTTGTTGCCAGGATGTTTCCGGTAATCCGGCATGCTGTGCAGGTCCCCAGTTCAATTCCCATAGAGTCAGGCACACTGAGTCTACGCAACCTGCGTTACACTGGGTACCATCCTCAGAAAGGGGGGAAGTGCCCAGGAGTTTCCTGAGGAGTTTATATATATATATCATTTAATGCCATATAATGAAAAAAATTAATATAGCTGTGAATCAAACATAGATGAAGTAGACTTTTGCATAATAATGCAATAGCAATTTATCAAAATAACAGATTTATTCGCAGCAATAACAAGCACCGATTCAAGAAATAGTAAATTATAGTCACATGGCACTAAATAGAATGTATATATGTGCTTTGGATACATCATACATTAACAACAAAATTCAGAACAATGGGGCAAGTAAAACAAGGATTCAGGATGAACCTGTTCAAGTAAGAAATACTAAGAATTCACAATCCCAATGAATCAGGCTATGGGCTACTAGAGTACTTATACCCATCAAGGCCTCTTATCATTTCCTGTGAGACCAATACAAGTGCACCTAATATAGGTCAACAGTAATTTCATCTAGAGGCTTCACACAAACCTTGAAATAACTGCACATCAATTCTTAACAGGTAGTTATCTAAATTCACCCAACACAAGATTCGAGTGTCCGACATAGACACGTAGAACCCCCCAAAACATGACACAGGGGATGTGTGTGTGTGTGTGTATAATATTTAAAATATATATTAAAATTACAGAAATAAAATGTAGACATAAAGATGTAAATTTTTTGAACATTTAGAAAACAGAACTACATCAAACACACAATGGGAGACATTTTTTGACATGTCGAACATCTGCACACATTTTTTGAATTAGTTTGAAACTTTTTGGTATCCAAAGTGTCGGAAATGCTCAGACACATGGACCCTAAGTATCGGACACGTGGACCCTGAGATTCGGGCATGTGTGGGACACGTGTCCAGCACAGGACACATGTTCCACAGATTTTGGACATGCAAGACCTTCATGTCCACACACGTCCAGCACAGGACACATGTTCCACACATGTCAAACATGCAAGACCTGCATGTCCAAAAATCCATGTGTATGACAGGCAGATTCAGCAAGACATGCAGGCCCTAATCCACAAATCCTGTTTCTTAGGTAGTTATTGACCCTAATCCACAAATCCTGTTTCTTAGGTAGTTATTGACAGAAAATGTAACCATAGCACACATGGTACCCTCAAAACATATTGCAACTTAAATACCCCATAAATCATTATTTTAATACTCCTAGTCTAACTTGGGAGCACTCCCAAGCATTCTGAGTTTGGCTCGTAGGCCAGTGCTTGGGTTAATACTCGGTCAACTAGCATTGACCGAGTATTAGCCAGTCAAAACTCACCATACTCACAAGTATGGCCAACTACTCTCAAGTACAGTGAGTATCCCAAGCCTGAACCAAGCCAATGGATTTCTAGTGATGCTGGCAATTTTGGGGAGTACAGGGCAGTTTTTCACCCTTTTCTCTTTAAAAACCCCTAAAGCTTGAAGTCTTTGACATTATTTAATGAGGGGAAGTGTTTTGAAGACATTTACAAGCCAACTTGAGGTGTTTCCAAGAGAATTTTTCATAATTTAACAGGTTGATACATTTTTTGTGATTATCAACTGGGAAAAAATATCAATCATTGCCAGCTCTTGTTTTCTCGAAGTTCTTTATCTTGGGGCTTGTTACCCTCTCAGTCTAGGGGTAACTAAGGAGATCATGTCTCGAGGCCCACAGGTAGCAGACATGGCGTGCCGAGAGTCAGATTGACCAGCAGAACCTGCAAGGTCCCTCCTATTCATGTTGATCACCACTCATCACCAGCAGCAGAGAAGCATCCACTACATCAGGTTTGGATCCCAGAAGACTGCGGGTCTTGCTTCATGAGGTAACAAGTATGGTGTCATGGTATGTGTCACTTCAATATTTGATGCATTTGAACATGTTGCAAAGAATCCTTTCTTGATTAAGGAACATTTACTTGGAAATTATACCTTTTGCCTAATTTCACCTTGGTGGTTGTCATTGTGTCCTAGAAAGTTGGTCACCCTCGGGAAAAGGGTTGCTACTGAGTAGTTCCTTGAAGGGTCATCATACCATTCCCATTCATACTTACCATTTTCCCCACTTCTTCCCCTTTGTCTCCTCATCTTTTGGATTTTTGGGTTCATTGACCCCAAGAAGGGATTGTACCTCATTTCATGGGAAGAAGGGGCTAAAGTCGCAAAGGTGTTGTAGCTGGAAAAAGTTAAAAGTCAATCATTATCCTTCCAAATGCTCGCCCTAAGGTCCTGAGAGCAATGAAACACTTCTCCATAAGAATCAAGGACCTTCTAAACACATAATTAATAAATGCCCCGCTTGTTGAGGAAATAAATTTTGCAGTGTCTCTTACTTTCCATTGCATATGGCACTATGTGCCTTTCTAGCTTCAAGTGGCATTGCGGTACTCCTTACTTTACATTGCACATAGTACTCAATGTTTCAGACCATAATGAATTAATAGCAATAAAAGGGCTTGGAAAAATGTTGCATTGCGGAAGAAGGGAAGCACAACCTCCACAAAGGCACCCATAAATGAGACAATACAAACCCTTGTATGTCAAAAACCCCATGCCTGGAAGTCTTGCCCCAATCCACCTCATATTCATTTCATGACTCAGATGGAGTCTTCTTGGTAAACATCCCTTTTGACTTGGGCATTGGCCTACCCAATAGGGCACCTTGACAGCCCTCCCACACCTAAATTTGGCAAAGCTTATAAGGTCTTTGAGCATTTGTTTAATTTGAAAAGGGGGGTTTTGATGCACATGTTTGGGTGGTTCTCCTATTAGATGTGGCTTACTTGGCATGATTCATATGATTTGTGGACCCTTGGAGGGCGTACTTGTTTGTCTTTGTAGGACTTTGTCCGATGGAAGCTATTTGTGAAGGAACTGTGCCACTTGGACCTTCATAGGGGCTTGGAAGCCCATGAGATGGATGTTAGACCCCACGTCTGGGGCACCATTGATGATGAAGCATGAAGGACGTTGCCTTTGGAGGCACCTTAGCGTCACCAAAGGCGAAATTGTACCTTACCCCACCTGAACATTTGCCTTTGGAGGCCTAGACGTCACCCTTCTAGCCCTTGATGTCACCTAGGGGCTAGGATTTGATGGTTCACATGGTGATTAGATGGGAGGAGGCATTTAGCATGGACCTTGGCACATGAGAGAGTGACACCTGGCCTTTGGAGGCCTAACGACATCCATCTTGGAGCTTGACGTCACCTCCTCTAACCCAACGTCAGCCTCTTAGGGCATGACGTCAACCTTCTAGGGTTTCATTTGATGTAAATTTTATATTTTGGATTTATGTAAAGACGATTTAAGGGGCCGGGCCCTCTTGAAGAGACATGAATTTTCATTTGAGTCTCTTGGATGGCTAGGGTTTCCATATAAATATGGCTAGCCAAGATTCATTTTCATCATCACATTTTTCTCACACATGTGAGAGACTACTTCTGAAATTTTCGCTATATTGGGGTTACTAGCTCTTTTTACTCATGCACTATCTCTTGGAGGTCAAGTGTGGATGCTTCTTTGTTGAATTTTGGATGATATTGCTGCAATTAGGGTTTGTTCTTGTCATATCTTGGTGAACTAAGTAAACTTCTGCAATTTCATTTCATGTTATTGAATGTTTTATGGTAAATTTTACTTGCTCATATTGAAGATCTTGCTTGATAAAACCCTAAGAGAGGAGCATAAGTGCTTCCTCCTCTCACAAGGTTAATTTCATCCATAAATTTATGAGGGAAATCCTACCTAGGGTTAGACTCCTAAAGCCCTAAAAGTGCTAGCACTTTGGGAGTTTGATTCAAGACTCTTGATTGTAACCTAGTTGAAGTACCTAAGAAGGGAGTAAAGGTTGCTAGAGCCCAAAAGTGCTTTCACTCTAGCAATCCCTCTCCTCAAGGTTTGAACCCTAAGGCCCTAAAGTGCTAGCACCTTAGAGTTCAAGCCCTACCTCTTAGCCTTTGCTAGCTTCATCTCCAAAATATATTGTATTGTTGTTATCAAGACTCCATAGCCCTAAGGCACTAATCATTAAAGCTCTCTTGTGGTGAAAGTGATCAAAAAACTCTTTATTCTCAATCTCTCAAGTTATCTTAAGCTAATTTGATTGCAAACTTGCTTTTGTTACAAAAGTTTTCTACAACCATCTAATACTCTGTTATTTGTTGCATACATTGATTTAAAGGTGGCCCAAACTTAACAGAAATTGCATATAACAATTGGGTGTTAATCTACTAATTTTATGCTGAATTTCTATTGTCAATTGTTGCATTTCTGAGGTATATTTATTGTTGTTGTTACAAACTTGTATTTGCTATTATAAACTATTGTATTGCTGCAATTTTGTACCAGCTATAGCAAAATATCATTGTCTAGTGTTTTATGAAGTTTTGATTGCATGTTTATACTTGAAAATCAATCATATATATGCTATAAGTGTTCTTGTTCCACGCAGGTACTCAAACAGCTCCATACTTCATCCATTACATAGACCTAGGCTTTTCATTAGGTGATCAAGAGAGGGGACGGTAGGCTTGGCTAACAAACTTGCTACTTTGATCCCTTGAGGTCACCGGGGAAGCCTCCCTTGTGGTGGACCTCCTCCATCACTAAAACGAGGGGATTTCTTACTAAGGTGACAGTGGTAGGATATCATGTAGTTATGCAAGATTTGGTGATCTTGTGTTGGGCTTTGCACAACTACAAATCCTGCGATAACAGGGTTGTTCCTTCAAGTGTTTGGTAGCCTTGGAACTGCCAAGGAGCCATCTACAGCCAACAGCAGAGCATTTGAAGGTACTCATAACAATTTCTCAAGGATTTCACAGTGAAATTTTGAGGATGTATTTACGAACATTAGGTATTTCAGATTTCTTTAATTTTTCAAATTTCCATCTTTTGCTTTCAAGGATGGTTAGGTTAAGGTGTGAGAATGGCTCCAAGAAAATCATCAAAACCCTTGTTGGCAATGAGGGACAAAGTGTTAGATCAGGTAGCTCGAAGGTACTGTTATCCCCTAACATACCGATAACTAAGGAGATCATGTCTCGAGGCCCACAAGTCCTAGACATGGAGTATCGAGAGCCAGATGACTTGAGCATGGCCCCGGAGGGCCCCTCTTTTCTTTAGTGCGGTCCACTTGTCACTAGCAGCAATATACATCCCACCAGCCTGGTCCTGAAGTAGCGGTGAGTCTTGCTCCATGAGGTAATGAGTTCAGGTATCATGGTATGTATCACTCTAATTTTTGAAGCACTTGAATATGTTGTATTGAATCCTTCTTCATTTCATGATGTTTGCTTGGAAATTATGCTCTTTGCCTCATTCATACATGGAAGGGTAACAAGGTGCCCTAGTAAGTTGATTTCCCTTTAGGATGGGTTGCTACTGGGTGTATTTGTGAAAAGTCATCATTTGTTCCCTCCATACTTACCATTTTCCATCTTTATTCCTTTCATCTCCCATATCCTTGTTTGGGTATTGGAATTGGCTACAATAGGAAGGGTTGTACCTTACCTTGTGGGAAGAAGGGGCTAAAGGCCTATTATCCCCTAGCCTAGGGATAACTAAGGATATTATGTCTCGAGGCCCACAGGTCCTAGACATGGAGTACCGAGGTCCGAGAGTCATATTAACTTGAGCCTGGCCCTGGAGGGCCCATCCTTCTTCTTCAACGCCTCCATCCTGTCAGCAACAGCAACATCCATCCCATCGACCTGGTCCTTCATCAGCAGTGGGTATTGCTGCATGAGGTAACGAGTCTAGGTATCATGTTATGTGTCACTCTGATTCTCAAAATATTTAAATATGTGCATTTGATTCTCTTTTGCTTTATGACGTGTGCTTGGACTTTATGTCTTTTGACTTGTCCATACATGGGAGGATCACAGAATGCCCTAGCAAGTTGGCTCCCTTAGGAGTGAGTTTCCACTGGGTGGGTTCATGAAAGGCCATCGTCCATTCCCACCATACTTATCACTTTTCATCATCTTCCCGCACATCTATCCCTTGCATTGGTTCGGGCATTGGGTTTGCCAAGCTAATTAAGGGTTGTACCTTGCCTTGTGGGAAGAAGGGGCTAAAGGCCTAGAGGGTAAAAGTAGCTGGCAAAAGATAAAATCCAAAAGAAGAAAACCTTCAAATGCTTCGCCCAAGGATCCCCAAGAAAGCAATAAAAGGCTTCTCAATAAGAAAAAGGAGGGACTAGTAAAATAAATAAATTCAAGACCTAGTTGGAGGATAGGGGGTCTCATCACGAGCCAGCCTATTAGGTCCATGGGCATGTAGCGGTATGACACTACCATTCAACTGGTCACCGCGCCAGGGTAGTGGCTCTTGGTAGCATAGCCAAGAGAAAGGGGGTCTCATCATGATCCAGCTTTCTCATCTCCATGAAGTACTTGTGCGTAACACTGGTCACCACGCCAGGGGAGTGCCCCCCAACTATTCTCTTGAAAGAAAAAGAAATAAGACAAAGAGTAAAAAAGGCATTGAATGGGCTAGGAAACATTTGCATCCAGAACAAGGTGCAACTCACCCGCTTCAGAGGCACCCATAGGAAAGCCCTACATTTCCCTACCATCACTGCACCCCTTGCCTAAACATCCCCATGCCATCTTATGCACTTACATGACCTAGATTGGTCTTCACCCAGGGACCCCCACACTTAGAAAGAAATAGCCCAATAGGACGTCCTGGGACCCTCTCCAAACCTGGCTTGTAGAATAGCATAACGTCTTTGAGCACTTGTCTAGGAAAAGGAGGGTTTTATGCACCTGTTTGGGTAACTTGATTATTAGATGTGATTGACATTGCTATGATCCCTGTGACTTATGAGCCCATGGAGGGCGTACTTGTTGTTGTTGTTGGGCCACACCCGACGGACAGGTACATATGGGGAGATGATTAGCTCGGACCTCCATAGGGATCAAAGCCCACCAGATGGATGTTGAAACCCTAGCAAGGGGCAGACATATACCAGAGGCTTGCACCGGAGAGAGAGGAGGACATTCCAGCAGAGACAGCCTGGCAGGCCTGGACCCAGGGGGTCTTGCCCACCCACCATGATGTTGGCCCTTGAAGGCCCTTGACGTCATCATTCAGAGCCTTGATGTCACCCAGTTGAGGCACCCAACTTGAGGATGCTTTGGGTTGCCACGTGTGGCAGTTCCAGAGGGGTTTTGAGCCCCAACATTCCACTTGGAGGGCTAATGTTCCATCAAAGAGGCTAACGTCACCCTAGGAAGGGCATGACATCACCCTAAAAAGCCTAAATTAGTGTTTTATTTGACAAATTTATGTAAAATTGGATTTTCTCATGTAAACTAGCCATGTCGGCCTTTTTGACCTAATTTTGTAATTAAAGGTCATTTTAATTGTATAAATGAGGGATTTATCGCCTGTATTTTTTCATCATTCATTCACTCACTAAGTGAGCTCTAAAATTCAGCAACTTTAAGGCTCTTTGGCTTAAATTAAGTGGTGCGCAACTCTTGTGAAATATCCCTGATCCGGCTGATCAAGATATTCACTACTGTTCTAATGCTCTGTCGTGCAGATCTGATACACTGGGGGTTTCTGGATGCGTTTTAGCCGTGTGTTTGAGATATTCTTCAGTTATTGTGGTTGCATGTTGGTTATTGCAGGTGCATGTTGGTTATTACATGTGCATGTTGCATATTTAAGGTTTAACAATCATATAAGGACGCATGCAAAAGTATAGAATGTCAACTGCTGAATATCATGAATAATAACTGTTCAAGCATGGAAATACAATAGCCTACTGGAAATATAGAATCTAAACGTCAGTCAGATCTCCTGGATCTGTACTGGAATACAATCAAATAACAAAAAAATACTCGTGATCATAAGAAGATAGCAAATCTGATGCATGCACGGATAGATCGGCAAAAATGTGCGATTCAGGAGAAATACGGTAACCGCTACCAGCTGGAAAATTCGACCTGAAGAATCCACCGTCAGAATGTGCCCGAAACTGCTCCAATAGAAGCGCCCTAGCCTCTAGACTAGAATGGGTGTCTGTCGGATCTCGGATCTGACCCCGGCGGCACTCGATCTGGACCCCTGGGGGGTTTGCGCCCCTCCTGGAACACTGAATGCGCCCCAAAAGATTCCACCAACGGAATCTGCTGCTATATGGCTCAAAACGATCGTCTCGTCAAATGATGAAATGGGTCGGAAGGATTTGTCCGGA
>SNQJ01S0299578.1:0-10403 GCA_010110895.2 Picea sitchensis
ACTGCAGAAGAAACAAATTCCTGGTACACAAGAATTCACACTGGAAACCAATCCATGGAATCCTTCTGTGCTGAGTTTTCTCTGTGCTAAATATTTATACTCTTTCTGCCTTCCATAGTTCCAAGAGAACATTATGGTCAGAAAAACTCCTGCAATTAGGAAGGGACACCAACCTCCCTGTGGCACCTGCCAGATTCAAAGTCCTAATACATTGGTACGAATAGTGTCTGGCTTGTGAGACTCACACCAGTCAACATTAGGTCTGCCATTCATACCTACAACATTGAAAAACATAGGTGAGCTTGTCATTATGGATGTCTATCTGAATCTGAGCACGCTTCTCCAACCTGCCATTTTCTATGTGACAATCAAGAGGTTTGATAAGGACTGATCCATAGACTTCTTTTCAAAGAAGCTACATTGATCATCCAATGTGAGATACCCAGCAACAACTTTTGTGTGCAAGCGTGCAGCCTTTTCTATTGTCACCATCGTTCAATGAATTCACTTGAAATTGTTCCTTCATCTGGCATTGACATAAGCGCCCTAATTCCTCCACAACGACTGTGACCAATAACTAATATATGCTCAACCTTGAGAGAGAGAACTGCAAATTCCAATGCAGCACTAGTTCATGAAAGGTCATTCTCTTTCCGTTTGGGAAACAAGTTGGCAATACTGCGAACCACAAATGCTTCCCCTGGCTGAAAACCCAAAATGTTTGATGGACAAACTCTGGAATCTGAGCATGCAATCACCAGAAACTTTGGGCTTTGTACCGTAGCAAGTTTGGTAAAATGATCTGGCTTCTTTAAGAAATGTTGTTGCTTGAAGGTCAGGAACCCGTGCCTAATCTTTTCAAATGGATCTAAATCAATCCTCATAGATGGCTCTTTGTTTCCCTTTACCAGGTCTTCAGCCAGTTCCTGGAGCTTCTTTGCAACAACTTTCCTTAAACCAGGAGTTGCCTCGACCAACTTAACGAACTGCCTGTGTGTCTTCGTTGAAGAGGTCATCGACAGTCTGCAATCTCACGGATGCTCGGATTTCCATCTTCGATGCCGGTCTTCGCTTGGGGCAGTTGATAAAAAGCTTAAGCTTAGCGTGGAGTGGCATTGAATAACAATAAGAAGAATTAGCCAGCTAAGTATCCGATTGCATAAAGAGTGTTGACTAGGTGCGTAGTAATTCAGATAATGCAGAAGCCATTGTCTATACAACGCCAACGAATTTTTGGGTATCTCTGTCCAGGTTTTATTTCATTCTTCGCAATGCATGTCGCTCACATTGCTTTGCACATGCATGCAATAAAAGCTTTTTCAAACTAACACCAAATGTCATCATTGATGTTTGTGTGTCATTGACTCGACTTCACCCAATGACACACAAACATTAATAATGACATTTGCTGTAGAATCGTTCAGACGGTGCATGATTCGAACAGGTGCTGCATGCTACATGGTTTGGCTTTGCGCTTTGACTAGTGACTCGATGAAACAAAAACAAATGTTTTAGGTAGGCATTGAATCGAGCTTTTGACGAGGCGGTAAGTATTCATAATTTTGACAAGTATGGAACTATGAGTCATCAAATAGGAGGAAATTTAGATAATAGACATAGCTTTGAGTTCGACCTCTGAATTAACTCGACAATGAACGACGACTAGCATTGTCATTTAAGACTCTTGATTCGAGCTATTAGTTATGGCATTCTAGAATAGACTCATCTTTTTTTCAGTAAGAGTTAAAGTTCATAATGGAATGAAATCTTCCTTTGGCAGAGAATATAGGTGAAATTCAACAAACGAAGGTAGATTCTCAGCAAAAACCATGACATGATTAACATGTAACAGAAATCGAGGTGTCAATTGTTCGGGCTTTATCATGTGGACTAGAATTTGTTGGTTTTCCAATTGACCTGTAGGTGGACATTTGGTGTATGCAAGAGGAAAAGGGTTTTTTATTTTTTACACATGGAAACATTTTAGGCAGTTAAGGTCATTCTGACAAACTGCCTTAGCTACCGAAAAACAACCTGTTTCGGCAGTTAACTAGACTAAAACAGACAATCTAAACTGCCAAAAGCTGAGATTTCAAATTTTGAAGGCTAACACTACGTAAAAAGTTTTTAACTCGCTCTATCACCCAAATGACGGTATGCTTTTGGGAGATAAATGTATACCATAATCCAAATTCACCGCTTTGATATATCTCAAGATCATTATTTAATGCTAATACATGTGATTCATTTATAAGATGGAATCGTAAGCCACCCATCCAACTACCTCGTGACATATCTTCTTCCTGATGTTGTCACATATAGTAGGTTGCCAATCATTGACCCTCGTGATTTCTCCTCGACCAGGACTTTGAATCATCATCTTTGCTCAACTTACAACCGGTTTGCAATCTTCCATACCAAACCCTTTAGCATTTCTTTGCTATAATTGGTTTGAGAAATAAAAATTCCTTGGCAAAATTAATGTGATCTCAAGTCCTGTTAAAGAAGGATAGTTCTCCAAGTAATGACATTTCAAATTCATTTTGTATGTCTTTTGCAAATTTATGGGTTAACCCATCATCATCACTACCAAAAAATACATCATCAACATAAAATTCAATTAAAAATATTACCTTGACTTCTACCTTTGATGTAGAGGTTGTTGTTTGCACTTCCTTTCTCGGGAACTCTCGATAAGTTGCAGATACTTATCCAAGCCCTGAGTAAAATTTTCATGCTCTAGGAGCCGCTTTTAGACCATACAAGGTCTTCTTTACTTTACACATAGTCTCAGGTTGACTAACAACTGAAATCTTTTTGTTTGTTCAATGTAGACTTCTCTTCAAGTTCCCCATTCAAAAGTTGATTTTACGTCCATCCGATATATATACTTTAACATTTTTGGAGAAGCATAAGCTAAAAGCAACAGACGTTTCCATTCTCGCAAATGGGGAAAATGTCTCTTCAAAAACGATTCCTTCAACCTGCATTGTCCTTTACATATAAATCTAGAGTTGTTCCTTGTAACCTATCCATATTCATTCAATTTATTCCTAAAACCTATTTTGTGTCGTATCACATTCTTATTCTTTTGGTCTTGGAACCAATTCCCAAATAAGTTTCATTTTTTCTATTTGATCCAATTTTTCATCCATGGTCTTATTCCAAAATTCATCCTTGTTGGCTCTTCAAATAGTTTGGTCTTAAATCTGTAGATAAGAGTGGTAGGTGTGTGTTTGTTCCAAGGAACTGTGGATTTCTTGCTTTCTAGTCTCAACTCCCGTGATCTTTTGTTTCCACAATTTGTTCCTAAAGGATGATTCTTCAAGTACTCTTGTTTTGTAGGTGTCTTTGATCTGTTGAACTTTCTCTCTGGGCTCACAGATTCTCTTCATCTTTCTCTCTTCCCCTCTTCTACTTCTTTTTTCATCTTCTTTCTTCAAAAAAGTTGTTCCATTGATTTGTTTTCTTCTTCCTTTGATTATGGTTTCAGTTTTCATCAATTTTATGTTGATGCTTTCCACAACTTGTTTAATCTTTAGATTGTAACACTTGTATGCTTTCCATGTATTTGAGTAACTAACAAGTATTCCCTTTGTCCACACCTAGAGTCAAACTCTTCCCATCTCACCATATACATTTTCTTTGATGTAGCATTTGTTCTTCCAAAACCTCAAGTGCTTCACATTTGTTGGTCTCTCCTTCCATAGCTCCTCGTGAGGGGAGTTTGTTATTGTTGTTTCTGAGCGTTACTCTGCTTTGAATGTGAACTAATGTATGCACCACCCGTGTTCAAAAAAAATATCCGTCAACTTTGAATCCATTATCATTGTTCAAGCTATTTCTTGTACTATCATGTTTTCTTTCAACAACTCCATTATGTTGAGGTGTCCTAGCTAATTTAAGAATTGTCTTTATTCCATGATTGTTGGAGTAGTCCATAAATTCCCTTTGAGGTGAATTCTCCTCCATTATCTTAAGCATTTGATTCTTGAATCCATTTTTATTTTCAACCATTTCCTTATAGATCTTGGAAATTTTCAAAAGTTTCTAACTTGTTCTCTTAGAAAATGAAAACCCAATCATCCTTGTATATAATCATCAACTAATAACAAAATTATCTCTCTCACCTTTTAATCCTTTTATTGTCATTGGTCCAAATAGATCAAGATGCACACTTCCAAAGTATTTTGTTGTTGAATATCTTCCTTTGATTTTGGTCTTTGTTTGTTTTCCTTTGTTAAGGCAATGCTTGCATAAAGTGTTGGTTGGTTTCGTGATTCAGGGAATTTCTCTTATTGCTTTTTTGTTGATTTGGACAAGGTTATCAAAATGCATGTGACCCATTCTTCTATGCCATAGCCAACTTTCATATTCCTTTCTAGACAACACTTTCGCTTCCAATTCCACTTAACACATATATGTTGCTTGAAGCCTGCAGTTGTAGAGACCAATTTCATTGAGGATTTTTTTCTTATCTCACACTTTTATTAATTGAAGGTAACTTTATGACCTTGGTCACACATTTGATTCACACTTAAAATATTATACTTCATATCTTCTACTAGTAGAACATTTTCACTTTTCATTCTTGTTCCCACTTAGATTGTGCCTTTGCAAATGATTTTGGTTGACCATCATTAAGGAGACCCATCCATCTCTTTCCTTTCTTTGTAATGTAAGTTGTAAACTTGTCTCTACTTCACCGCCATGCTTTGAACATCCATCACATACCAACCATTTTTCTTATGTTTAGCTTGTAGAACAACTATGCATTCTTCATTGCTGATCTTGCTTTTCTTATCCATGTCATTTTCCTCGAGGTTCTTGTTTGTGACTCTATCGAGGTTCTTTAGGAGGTCATTATTCAATTTTGGCCAAGTGTCCAAAATTGTTACATTTGTAACATTCCACTTCGCTCAAAGATTCAAACCTATTGTAACTTCTTCTCCAGGTTTCACTAGGTCTTCCTTTGAATAACCCTTTGTGTATGGCTCAAAGTAGTTATTAACCCATTGTTATCTCTGCAATTACAACTTTATGTCCAAAAATTATTACATCCATAACGTAAACCAAAAAATATAGTTTGATAATTGTGAGCTGGAAGATCTCTCCTCAAAGGAGGTGCTCTAAGGAACTCTTCTTCTTCTTTGAGGCCCTGCCTATCTCATATTGATTTTGAAACCCCAATCTCCCTAAGTGGGAGGAGTGTCCGTAGTCTTCCTTTGCATATCTTTTTATCCCTCTTTTGATTGTTTCTGATAGTACTTGGATTTGTTTCTTGCTCTATTGTTTTGGATCTTTAACCGTTTTCTCTCGCCTCCTCGATTGTGTATCCAAGTCCTGACTTTGGCTCGGTGATGAGATTTTGACTGCTGATAATGTCATCCAAACTTTGAGCTTGCCCCGTGATATTTTCTTTTGAATATCCTTTTTAGTGTGACAATCTCTGCTTCTTGGTTTCCAATGATCATGTCCTTCCTTCTAGTTGTTCTTTGAGTGCTTCTAAATTATTTTTATCTTCTTCTATTTAAACCTTCAATTTTTGATCATTTGTTCTAAAATTTTGAGTGTCTTTTTCTTATCTAGTTCTACTTAGTTTCTTTGTTTTTCTTTTCTCTTCTGATAACTTCTATGACACTCATTAATTCTTCTCGGAAGTCAACTCTACCTCTTCAATTTATTCTTCATATGCTTCTTCATATTCTTCTTCGAGTCTTCTTTATCAAAGTTCACCGCCATGAATAGAACTCCATGTTTCATTGTTCACTCCACTTCATCATCTTGATTTGATGATGAGATGTCTCTTTGGTAGAAAATATTTTCTTGAAAACTTTCTCTTTGTAGTTCTTTACCTTTATATGTTTGTCTCCTTTGAGTTACCTTCATCATTTCTCTTTTACAAGTGAGGACATTTGCTAGCAAAATGACCAATACCATCACAATTAAAACAAGTTAAAGGAAGCTTACCTCTATACCCACCGTTGGTTCCCTTTCACCCTTTGAAGCTGAAGTTGGCCACCTCTTCATCATCTTCCTAGACGTCACTACTGCTGCTATATCTCCTTTCTTCGTTCCTTTCTTTTGTTTTGATCTTTGGATGCTTTGAAGGATGCTTCTTTACATCCTGGATTTTCCTGTTCAACTCTCATCTCATATGCTATGAAGATTCCATACTGGGTCCATGCTTATTGAGTTTAGACTGACCTTCTTCTAGTGTTGATATCTTAGGCTGAATCTCATAGGGAAGAGATCTTAGTACCTTTTGAACAATTACGTATTCTTTGATTCTCTCCCAATCCTATGATTGCATTCATCGTTTCATGAATTCGTAATATGTAGGTTGTGATATCTTCATCTTCCTTCATTTTAGTTGTTCAACCGATCAGAATTTGAAGATTTGTTGTTTTGACTTTGAATCTCCTTCATAAATTTGCTCTAATCTTGTCCCAAATCTCTTTTAGCAGCATTTACAATGTGCAACTTTTGGTAAATATTGTATCACCGGGACCATTCATAAGTGCATTTTTGGCTTTGGTATATTCTCACCAAGTTTCACTCATTTTGTCATTTGTTGGTGGAACCATTGGTGCTTTTGTATCCATCTACAATTGATTTCCAAACTTGGAAATACATGTGCTTGTATATATATGTCTTCATCCTTATGCTCCAAAACATACTGTCCATCAAACTGGTATTCCATTTTTATACGAAGTTGGTGCTTCTCCATGATCTACCTTCGTTGGTTAAACTGCTTTCAAAGGAACCTCGCCTGACACCAATTGTTGGATTACCGAGAGGGGGTGAATCAAGATAGAGTAATTATAATCATTTTCTTCAAATGTTATATCAATGTAGAAATATTATCCACTAATGAGCAAGTAAGAAATAAAAATCACACACATACACAAGACACCAAGGTTTTACGTGGAAACCCAAATTGAGATAAAATAATGGAATGTTTTTTCATATGTATTGAAGAATTACATTCATTTGGAAGTAACTGCTAACTTCCTTTTGAGCTCGTACTGAATCAAAGGAGGCTCCAACTCCTAGTTTCTCAAGTTGTCCAGGGAATCTCCAACTCCCCAATTTAGCTAGCTAAATTCAGAGGGAGGCTACAACCCCTATGTTCTCCTCGACTACAACCTAAGGTGGCTACAACCACCGCCCTTGCCCCATCATGCACCAAGTAGAAGTAGAAATGATGGAACCACTATCACACTATCACTGTTATATATACCATTGTAAACTTGTACAAATAAATCAACCATGCATCAACCTCGTACTCCTCAACAAGTAATCAACCTCGTAACTTATATAAACAAGTGCATCAACCATGCATTAACCTGCACATCAAACAACTCAATCAACCTATACCATAAACAAGTGTGTACCAATCATAAAATTAAGTATGCACCCAATCATGTGTCAACTACTCATCAACTATGACTCATCAATATGTACCAACATCATCAACTATACACATCATGTAATGTGCCAACTCATCAACTACTTGTCTCAACCATGTACTCAACATGTACCTCAACCAAAAACTCTCATCACTTATATCATCCAAATCTGATTTGTAGCTCAGAATAGACCTAGTGTATATATGATCACATTCCCAAACCTCTCCTTAACTTTAACAACAAGAGACTATCATTTCATCAAACTTTTCTTTTATTCTCACATGCCTGTTTTGGATTAGTCAACAACCCTAACTTGAAGTAATCATAACTTGAACTTGCGAACAATGTATAAAGATATGAAACTTATACAATAAATGTTCTTCTGTGTTTTATGCAATTCCCCTGTGTGTCACTACTTGGAACCTCTCTAAAAGGAGTTATAGCAAAATGACATAACTTGCTGAATTATGGCTTATCTCAGAGAGTGACATTGTAGAGCGTGTCCCACAATAAATATTTGTTGAATTGATCAAAACTATTAAAAATCATACTAACACTGCACTCTAACCAAAACACTTGGTCTCAATTAAATTTGGATTTGTTATGAAGCATTTATGACGTTTTTACCCAAAACACCCTGCTTGACTAGTTTCAGACTAGCCACAACCCCTATCTTTCACGGAGTGTAACTTAAAATACACCTAATTCATAAGATGATTTTACCATACTTGGGTGTTTTCTCAATGGAATAGAAATTTCATGGTCTCAATCATTATAGAAAAAAATTTATAGCTTAAATGGTGATGACTCAGAATAACATACCTTTAGAAAGCACCATCAAAAGAATTTATCCTTCCCTACTGACCTTCTTTCACCTTCCCTCATACCCTATTAGATATCCCAATACCTTTAGACACATATAGATGTATTCAACATCTTCAATTCTCAGGATTAAAACGAGAGAGCTCCTCGTTCTTATTTATATACCTCCAAGTAGCTTCCTTTAAAACATCTTCTAGGTCACTTGGCCCACTTTCCTTATTTTAGGGTTACAACCCACTTCTAATTTCTCCATTAAATTTATTATTGGAAATAATTTGTTTTGTATTCACTTTGAATTATAATACACTCATCACTTCAATTTTATTATTTACCTTTTAAAAATTTCTTAAACCACTTTGATCTACTTTGGACCTTTTTGGGCTTCTAGACACATATATGAGGGTCCTCCAACTCGTAAGGCCATAACTCTCAAACTACATGAGAGGCTGCTATGTGACATCTCCACATACCAATAGAAATATAATGACATGTACCATCCATTTAGAATATTATTACCTTCAAATTTAGAAAAAATCATAAGTCAAGTATCCACTCAAACAAACTTCAGTCCCATACCCAAACCTGGTTCTAACTTCTACATGGTCATAACTCAGAATCAAAAGAGGGAGTTGCGTGACATTCCTACATACCCATCGGAAATTGCATGACATGCATTATCCATATAGGATAGTTTCCTCGACAAATTCACTATCGCTCATCTCATTATTCCACAATTAATCATGGGTTCTCTTAATTTCTAAAGTGTCTTCCCGTGAGGGTTTTCACCATATAGCCACTTTGGAGTTCATCCATATTACTCTTTTATCAACCATAAAAAAACAATAATGAGTCATGTTTACATCAAACAATCTTGGTCCATTACCTAAACCTTTGTGCTACTTGGCTTTCTTCAAGGGTTGACATCAATGACAACCAACCTTAATCAACATAGATCATGAAAAGAATGTCAAATATTTGCTGGAAAACAAAAAATACATTATTTATCATTAGTGTCAATTAAATTTGAAGCTCCTTTACAACAATGGGTTTTAGATTTTATAGGTGAAATTCATCCCTCATCCAGTGCACAACATAAATCGATTTTTATTACAACATATTATTTTTCCAAATGGGTAGAAGATATTACTATAAAATTTGTTATTGATGCATTGGTTATCAAATTTCTTGAGGAAAAAATTATTTCCATATTTGGATGTCAATTTATAACAGATAATGCTCAAGATTTCAAGTCTATTGTCATGGTAGATTTTTGTTATAAATATAACATAATTCTTGGTGTCTCTACTACATATTATCCTCAAGGAAATGGACTAGCAAAATCATCAAATAAAATTTTAATGAGGGTTATCAAGAAATGTTTTACTGACAACAAAAAAGATTGGCATTCTCATCTGAAATATGCACTTTGGGCAAACAAAGAGCAACATGTACTTCTCATTTTTAATTAATATATGGTATTTATGTTGTACTTATTGTTAATCTTTCTTTACCTATTATAAAATTGTTACAGGATATTGAAGAAGAACTAGGTGATCTTACCAGAAGAATAAATCAAATAATTGAAGTGCAACAAACCAGGGAATAGGTAAATGAAGAGTTTCAAGTGTATCAGGATAAAATGAAAATTATTTTTGATATAAAATCTAAGAAAGGGAATTTTGTTCCTGGAGATATGGTACTAATATAGGATAATAGAAGAGAAAATCAAGGTAAACATGGGAATTTTGATAACTTGTGGTTTGGACCTTTAAGATTGCAGCAGTTGAAGAAAAAAATCATTTTGTCTTCAAAATATGAATGGTGACTTATTGGAATTGCTTGTAAATGGGTGGTTCTTAAAGTATTTTATTCAATTTTTATTTTTATTTTTATTTTTTTTCATTGTATATAATCAACTGGATTGATATTGGCATTTACTTTCTCCATAAATTTTAAATTCCAAAAATACTTTTAAAATATTTGAATGAGTGATTTTAATAAGCTTATTGGATTTGAAACTTGATTTGGATAAGTTTCATAATCCTCATTTTATCAAGAAAGATGATCAAATCAAAGCATATTGGGATTTGTTCCTCTTCTGAAGGTAATAATTTCTCAAAACTTTAGTTGTTTTAAGTTTGAAATTTTCAAATTTAATTGTAGTTTGGA
>SNQJ01S0299580.1:0-10403 GCA_010110895.2 Picea sitchensis
AATTGAACATAAACCATAAGTAGAAATTATTATAAATAAATTGTTTGAAAAAATTTCTCAGGAAGCTTGGTTGAATCATTCAGGAAGCTTGGCTGAAACGTTCAGGAAGCTTGGTGGAAGCGTTTAGGAAGCGAGCTTTCGGGTGCAAAACTTCCTGATTGGCAGGAAACGCATTTTTGAACCCCAAAGCGCACTTTCGAAATCTAGAAGTGCGCTTCCGGATTTCGGAAGCACACTTCCTAGTCATCTTCCTGAGCGAACTCGCTACGAGCGAGCTTCCGAGGCCGGAGTGGGGGAGGCGCTTCCAGTAACCCTAGTCTGGATTAGAAGAATTGTCATTGTAGCCTATGGTGTGGCTTCCAACATCTATTGGAATAATTATTCTTCTAGGACATGTGTCTGGATTAGAAGAATGGTTCTTGTATCACTTTGTGGAGTGAGTGGCTTATTCAGGATCATGCTTGATTACTCAAATGGAGTATGGCTTCGATAGATGATGCAGTTGATGCTATCAAATGATACTGATAATGATGATGGTTCTCGTGATTTAATCATGAGATAGTCTGTATGGCTATGATGATGCTACTATTTGAATGGTATGTTTGGGCTCAAGACCATTTCCTTTAATACCTCCCTAGCTAGGAGGGAGTGTTGATATTATGGTAGTTGTAGGAGGTATTAACCTCCACGTGTAACACTGACAAGAATAGAATATTCTGAGAAGCAAGAAGAAACCCTAAAGCATGGATAATAACCCTAGGAGGCAAGTCGTCTCAGGAGAATATTTATTATTAAGTGTTTAGCCTCCAAAATGAGAAGTCATCCCAGACTGCTTAGGAAAAACAATATAAATACAGGATGTCAGAGCTCATTTTGAGGACACAGCTCACAACTGCAAAAGTGTGCACTGCAGAAGTGTGCACTGCAGAAACTGGGTAAGTGCGCAAGTCTGGGGAGTAACTGCAGCTACAACTACTACAACCTGTATTCTCAGTTTAGGCTTGGATTTTCTATTGGTTATGGTTTGTACTTTTTGCCTTGTGTTCTATCTCTGGAGAGAGGTACGCTATATTGATTAGTTATTAGGCCTAGGTTTTGCTTCCAGAATTATTCTCTGCCAAGATTAAGGTGTTCGGGGGTGGCTTCAGCCTATGGTTGGGTGACAATATTTCTATATTGTCTATGGTTAAACGAGAACATCTATTATTTCTAACAGAAACTTCATGGCGAATTAATCAACTTACCATTTTCCATTTATTTACTTCATGCATTTATGTTTAAAATGACACATGGAATGTTAATGTGAGGGTCACTAAAAGTTGGAGTGAAGAACTGTCGTTTAGAAACAGAAGGGAAGAATTAAAGGACAAAGAAGAATAGAGGAAGAGGGAGAAAGAAAAAAATAATAGAAGAGGTAAGAAAGAAAATTAGTAATTTCAACATAAAAGAATAGAGGTAAATTTTATTATGAATTTTAATGAATTTTTTTATTGTATATATGGTTTGTTGAGACTAAGACCTATATACATAAATTAGTAGATGAAGAAGAGGATCTAAGAACCGAGTTATATTTCCAATTGAACCCTTTTAGAAATAATTTTGAGATTCAATAACATTATACTAAAATAAATGTAATTTTTTAAAAAATATTGAAGTTTAAATAGAGTTAGGATCGGAATTGTGAGTAGGAGAAGGTCTTATGAGGAGGAGGCTTTAGAGGAAGCTTGTGTGGAGTTGAGGAAAATTGTGACTAGGTTGGAAGTAGTCAAAGCAGTTAGCCAAAAGAAGAATATGGTCAAGAAAACCCTTAATGAAGAGAAAACTTTGAAGATTTTAATGGAGAAAATGAGACCTCCCATTAAAGTTGAGGCTCTAACAATGATGAAGGAGATGCTATCAAGAATTGTTGCCTTACATCATGTAGAGAAAATAGATTGTCAAGTTGAAATCGAGGATAGTGAGGATGAAGACCTCTAGGTTGAGGAGGATTATGAAGATGAAGAACACAATGAAGATACTGATGAGATCATAGAATGTGGACAAGAGCAACGTGAGTCTTTGGTACATCTCCCTAGGGAAACATAAGTTGTATTTGGCTAAGTGTTTGAGGAAGATTATGCATGAAGTGATGTGAACAACCGGTGTAAGGTTGGAGGTGGAGAGGAAACCCTTGGATTGGCAACAACTATAGTAGAAGAATGTGTAGATGATGAGGGTGAATGTTCCAAGTGCAGAAGGAGCAAAAGGTCTTTGAATCCCTGCCATACAAAGTAAAGAGAGTCTTTGGAAGACATGTCTTTGAGGGAAATTTCTTATGACAATTTTTATGTGTGTAATTGTGCCCTTACATTACAAAAAATAAAGGAAATTTTGAAAATGTTATCAAAAAGATGGCAATCATAATACTCTTTTAAATGAAAAAACAAGTGGACTAATAGAAGAACTTGAATTTGAAACAATATTAGGTAGAGAAAATTTATTGGAGGAAAAAGTGTTGCAGGTAAGCATAGAATTAAATTTAATTCAACAAATGATGAAAGGAGGAATAGTAAATGAAGACCTTACAGGTCCACAAAAACAAATGTTGTGGTTGATGTTGAGAAGCCAATAGTGATGTTGGAGAATATTACAAGAGAGATTGAAGGAATTTTATATGCACGAGGAAAAAATATTAAGAACAAATAAAGAATAATGATAACAATAGAAATGATGAAAAACATAGCTGAATTTCCTTTCCATCCAACCAGATCCCTTGAGGAAATTGTTTCTTAAAATTTATGGAGTTAATGAGAACATAGATGAAAGGGAACCTAATTGTTCCTTGAACTTTATGGAGTCAATGAGAACATGGATGATAATAGATGAAGACACAAGACATACAAATATTGAAGAGTCTTAGAAAATATTGGAAATAATGCTACAAATGAAAATGAAGAAAATGAACTATATCCGGCTCAAGGGGAAGAAAAAGAAAAGTTATGAACGCTACATCTATGCACGCTGACATGGTATATATATATTTGGGTCGCAATATAAATTTTTTTATAGGAATCAACCGCCATAGCATGAGGTCGTGCTTTCTATTTATTTGGTAAGTTTGATGCAGGATCTTTGGTCCTTGTCAGTCGTTTCCCCCATCGCTGAAATCAGCTTTGCAACAACACTTATGTTAAAACATAGATTAATTAAGTTGGAATGTTTATTAGTATAGGCGGTGAGAAGACATCTAGAAGCCGAATTAAATGTGGTAGTTGGCAGAGACGACGCTGACTGCAGAAAAAATCAGGGAACTTCAAGAAACTGTCGAAAGCTCTGGAGGCTTTAATATATACTTGTTGCATGTAAAACTTTCTATAAATTGACATCAATCGAACCCATTCTGCATTGTTTCAGTTTCAATTGAGTTGTGTATTCATTTCCCTTCTCTGTGTTGTTTTGATTTCGTGTTTTGTTCTTCCTGCTCTCTTCATGGTATCAGAACAATGTTGATACTGGGATGTCTGTTGAGATCAATGTTGTTTGTTTCATGAAGATCGAATTGAGTGTTGTTCATTGCTTGAAGTGTTTCTTGCCTAGTAGATAAACGTTGAGGTGTTGTCAAATTAATTGTTGTTTGTTTCCAGGCTCGAATTGTTGTGCTAGCAGCATAGATGCAGAGAAAAGCTCGTGAATGCACTAGCCAAAAGACGGGATTGACTAGTGAAGAAGGATGCATTGGGATGAGCAAGCCGCCACAAGGAGGGTGAGCTTTATTCTCAAATCACAAAAATTTGATGAATTGTTTTCTTGGGGTTAACCATTAGGTTCTCGGAGACTCTGTTTTTTTTTTTTAAATAATAATAAGGAAATTTAAAAGAATAGGAAGGGATATTTTTCCATGTTATTTTTTGTGCTATTGTGTGAAGAATGGACATTTTTTGTGTGTGGGATATTGTGTGAAGAACGGAAAATTTATGTGTGTGTGATTATTTTTTATTTTCTCAATGATTATATGGTCATTAACATGGGTATAATTCCATAAATTAATTTAAATGGGAAAAATTATAATGACTCGGTGCATAAAATAGAGCCATTTTTAATAATGAGGAAGCAATATGATTTGGTTAGTGGGAAAGAGGCCCTTCCTACTAAACAAAAATCTCTTGAAAAATGGAATCAAAGAAATAAGGAAGTTGGTGCATATATTAAAATTTGTTTGTCTCATGAAGTATTTGCAGAAATTAAAAATTTAAGAGAAGGCACTGAAATATGGAAGGTAATTAAGTAATTGTATCATAATACAAGTGAATCATGGATCTTAAATCTTACTAGTGATTTACATAATCTGAAGTTGTCTAATAATCAAGAAATTGCACCTCATCTAACCAAGTTGAAAGATATGCATAATGAATTAGAGTCTTGGAAAAACATTGGAAGAAAAGGAGTTTGTCCATATCATCCTTCGCGACCTTCCTAGTTCCTATCAGCCTTTCATTAGAGGGCTTGACAGAGCTGATAAAATTCCCACTATTTTTGTAGCTAATCTTAGTGCCAAGTTATTGCAGGAAGAGAAACGTCTAGCAAAGGAAAGGAATTCACCTAATGATGAAAGTCATGCACTTGTCTCCAAGGGAAGATCAACTCAATATACAAAGGAATTCAATGATAAGACAAGTCAGTTTTCAAAGCAACTTGAAGAAAAGAAGCATTCTTATAGATTTAATAATAATTATCATTATTGTGGGAAGCCAGGGCATTATGTGAAGGATTGTCGCAAAAAGAAATGGGACATGTAACAAAAGCAACTAAAATTTTCAAATCATAAAAACTCTATAAGAGAAAAAGGTAATGCTCTCTGTGTTGCACTTAATGCCAACATTTCAAATAAAGATGAATGGGTCATAGTTTCGAGTGAAACTAGGCATATGTCCCATAATAAGGAGATATTTTTATTGTTAGATAATCATTGCAATAAGGAGAAAATTTTTCTTGGTGATGATACAACACTAGATGTGATTGGAACCGGAAATGTTGCTATTGAAGATGGAGTATTCAATAATGTTATGTTGGTTCCCAATCTTAAGTCAAATTTACTCTCTGTGATTCAAATTGCAAACCAAGGTTATAAGGTTGAGTTTTACAAGGAAAAGTGCTTAATTAAATATATTAATAGTAATTATAAGGTGGTTTCTTCTGGATATGTAGAAAATGGACATTATAAGTTTGGAAGGTTTACCTCAAATGAGAAAGCTTTGGTTGCAAAAGTTGATAATGTGAATAGGTTGTGGCATGAGAGGAAGGGACATTTAAATCACAAAAGTCTAAGTTTAATGAAAAGGTTTGAAATGGTGTATGGACTACCTAAAATTTCTCAAAGGCAAGGATTTTGTGAAGGATGTACGTCTGGTAAGTAACATATGGAAAAATTCATTAAGGGCAAATCATGGAGAGCCAAGACGCCACTTCACTTGGTTCATAGTGACCTCATGGGGCCATTAGAACATCCTTCTATTTCAAGTTTCAGGTATGTTCTAACATTTATTGATGACTATAGAAAAAGGATTTGGGTTTATTTTCAAAAGAACAAAGATGAGGTATTTGGGAATTTCAAGGAATTTAAGGCTTTTGTAGAAAAACAAAGTGGAAAGTATATTAATATTTTAAGGACTAATAATGGGAAATAATATGTAAACAAAGATTTTGATCATTATTGTAAGTATAATGGAATTAAAAGAGAACATATGGTCCCTTATACACCTCAAAAAAATGGGGTAGTTGAAAGGAAGAATAGGACTCTTATGGAAATGGCTAGGTGTATGCTACATGCTAGAAATATGGATCCAAAATTTTGGGCTGAAGCTATAAACATTGCAACTTATATTTTCAATAGGACAACTACAATTGTTGTCAAACATAAGACTCATGAAGACGTTGTGATTAGAAGAAAACCAAATGTAAGTCATTTCAAGGTTTTTGGGTGTGATGCCTATGTTCATTTTCCTGATGAAAAGAGAAAGAAACTTGATAGAAAAATCATAAATGTATTATGGTTGGTTACAGTGAAATATCTAAGGCCTACAGGGTGTATGATCCTAAAAATAATGAAATACTCATTAGGAGAGATGTAATATTTGATGAAATATGCATACCATCTACCAAATATTATTCCCTTTCTCCTACTTCATCAATTCTTAGTGACCAAACTAGTGAAGAAAATATTGATGAAATGGCTAATGAAGAAAGTTTTGAATCTTATGAAAAAGAAATTGTTGCTCCAGGTACACAAGACGATTCTTCCACAAAAACAAGAAGTCTTCAAGAGATTTATCAAGAAGATCCAAGACAAAATTATGCCAACTATGCTCTTATGACTAGAGTGATGCATGTTGATGATCCACAGGTCTTTGAAGAAGATCAAGGAAAACCTAAATGGGATGTTGCAATGAAGATGAATATGACTCTCTAATGAAGAATAAAACTTGGGAGTTGACTCCTCTCCTAGAAGGTAAAAATCTCATTGGCTGCAAATAAGTATATAAGACAAAGTTCACATCTGATGGAGCAATTGAGAAACATTAGGCTAGATTGGCTGCAAAAGGATTCTCTCAAACAGAAGGTACTGACTATACTGAAACATTTGTTCATGTTGCTAAAATGACTACAATTCGCATTGTAGTTTCTCTAGCTACAAAATTTGGTTGGGAAATTCATCAAATGGATGACATAAAAACTGCTTTTCTGCATGGTGACTTACTTGAAGAAATTTATATGAAACAACCACCAGGTGTTTTTTTGCATGGTGATTTACTTGAAGAAATTTATATGAAACAACCACCAGGTTTTATAAAAGTTGGTCAAGAACATCTTGTTTGTTAGCTTAACAAATCATTGTATGGGTTAAAACAGGCTCCAAGAGCATGATACTCCAAAATTAATGAGTATTTCTTAAATGATGTATTCAAAAGAATTCCTTACGATCGTGATCTTTATTTCAAAAATGCAATGGTGATATCATAATGGTCGTCCTATATGTAGATGACTTAATCATTACAGGAAGCAGTTTAAGTCAGGTATATGACTTCAAGAAATAGCTAAAGAAGGCTTTTGATATCACAAACTTGGGGTTATTACATTATTTTCTTGGCATCCAGTTTTGGTAAGAACAAGATAGAATTCTTCTATCACATCCAAAATATGCACTTGATCTGTTGAAGAAGTTCAAAATGAAGAATTGTAAGTGAGCTCCAACTCCAATTGATGCAAGAACCAAGTTAAGAAGCAACTCCATTTCTAAAAAATTTGATGGCACAGTATATAGATAGTTGGTTGGAAATTTGTTTTATCTAACAACCACTAGACCAGATATTGCATATGCAGTTGGAATGGTTTCTAGATTTATGTATGATCCTCATCTTGAACATTGGAAGGCAACTAAAAGAATACTTAGATACATCAAAGGGACTTATAAGCTTGGACTTAAATATCAATATGTTGTTCAACTTGGGGGATATACAGACTCTGATTGGGCAAGAGATATTGATGATAGAAAATCAACTTATGAATATATCTTCCATCTTGATTTGGGAGAAATCTCATGGAGTAGCAAGAAGCAAGCTACAATATCTTTATCATCAACATAAGTTGAATATAAAGGAGAAACACTTGCAACACAAGAAGCTACATGGTTAAGAGGTATTCTTGATGAATTGAATCATTCTCAAACAAAAGCTACAACTATTTACTGTGATAATCAAAGCACAATACAATAAACAACAAATCCATTTTTTCATGCAAGGACCAAACATATTGAAATCCATCATCATTATGTTCCTGAGCAAACACATAAAGGAAACATCATGTTGAAATATTGCAGAACAAAAGATCAAGTTGTTGATATATTTACTAAAGCTTTGAGTATTGCAAAGTTCAGAAGCATGATAGGATTTAAATAAGTATTCCCTTAATAAATGTATGTTAATCTTAATAAACATGAAGGAAGAGTGTTAAAACATAAATTAATTAAATTATAATGTTTATTAGTATAGGTGGTGAGAAGACATCTAGAATCTGAATTAAATTTATGTTAATCTTAATAAACATGAAGGAAGAGTGTTAAAACGTAAATTAATTAAATTATAATGTTTATTAGTATAGGTGGTGAGAAGACATCTAGAATCTGAATTAAATGTAGTAGACAACGGTGGCTGCAGAAAAAATCAGGAAACTTTAAGAAACAGTTGGAAGCTCTGGAGGCTTCGAGATAGACTCGCTGCATGTAAAGCTTTCTATAAATTGACATCAATCAAACCCATTCTGCATTTTTTCAGTTTCAATTGAGTTGTGTATTCATTTCCCTTCTCTGTGTTGTTTTGATTTCATGTTTTGTTCTTCCTGCTCTCTTCAGCTTCAACCGTCGATCCGCAACCAAGTAAATCCGACGAACCAAAACAATTTCATAGAACTAGGCATGTTTGGGAGCCCTAAGTGATCTTGGTCGTATGTCTGTTACTGCGAACGGTCCACATCGTGTCGACGAACCACAACAATTATGGAGAATGGGGCACGTGTGGGAGCTAGAAGCGATCTTGGTTGTTTGTCTAAAGTTGTTGCTAATGGTTTATATATCATTTCTCACCATGAGTTTGGGCTCAGAGTTTTGGAAAAGGGCGTTGGTTAAATATTTTAAGGTTTGGTATTTTTAACCTGAATTAGATAATATAAATTTAGATAATATAAATTTAAGTGAAATTAAAAAAAAATAAAAAAAATGTATTTTTGAGTGTATAAATAAATTTAACTATCTAAAATCTTTATATGATTATATAGATTAAATCATTCAAATATGTAAATTTAATAATTTCTGCAAAATAAATGAATAATACCGACTTTAAAAACTATAACAATTAAACTACAACTTGGAAGAAATGTCAACATGCATTCTTATGGTCCGATCATCATCGCATACGATTCATGAAATTTGTAGGTCAATCATCGAATCCCTGAAAATATTGTTAATCACACAAGTAAAACTTCATGGCGAATTAATTAATAGACTTACCATTGTTCTTTGATTTTAATGTATTAATAGCAGTAGATAGGATGGAGGCACCCAATGTTTAAAACACCAAGTGGAAAGTTAATACAGAGGGCCATTAAAAGTTAGGAGGACAAAAAATTTACGAGGCCTTGGTGTTTTATTTGTATGTGTGTGAGTCTCACATTAATAGAGGGGAGATGCTCGAAGGAGCATACATAATATGTTCATGTCCCACGACGTTGTGAAGAGCAGTAGCTTAGGAAGATATAGGAGAGAACAATAACGAAGAGGGAGGAATATATGAAGAGAACAAAGTAAGTGGAAGAAGCGAAGAAGAGAAAAGTAGTGGATGAGACAAAATGAAATCGGTCAGCAGAAAATAAGAAAATAAGAGATAGTTGTGTTTTTTAGTGAATTTTTTATTGTATGTAACCCTAGCTGAGACTGAGAACCGCGGGCATAGATTAGGAGATGAAGAAGAGGGTATGAGAACTGAGTCGTATTTCCAATTCTAAATGCTCATTGATACCTTTGAGAAGATTGTATAGCTCTGAAATTAAATGAAATTGCAGTAAAGATTGTATAGCTTTGAAATTAAATGAAATTGCAGTGGAAGTCCATTGAACACTGTAAATGTAATTTTTGTAAAATTATTAAAGTTTAATGAAAGGACATTTGAGACAGTTTAGTACAGGAATTTCCCCTTTGTATATGTTTAATTGCTGCATGTTTATGAGTTTGAATTGGTGTGCCATTCAACGGTGTTTATGTGAATTTCAAATCCTATAGTTCTCTTGTCTATGTGTTGTTTTTATGTGAGTTGGTTTGTGTTAGAATTATCTCATATATGTAATAAGAATCCCTTGACATTACCTGAATAGGTAATTCAACAAAATGATCTATTAAATTAAGTTATTTGAATAAATTAGAAAGGAGTAGTTGAGCATATGAAATAAGGAGATAAGGATAAGGGATAAGATGAATGAGATTCTTTTATCTCTGAACAAGATTAATGGTTACCTGAAATAAGGAGATAAGGATAGGGGATAAGATGAATAAAATTCTTTGATCTCTGAACAAGATCAATGGTTGAGATTTGCTCAACATTATATATGTGTTATATAATGTAAAAAACAAACAAGTTATTATTAGTATTGTGTGTATTTTTTCTCTCTCATATGTCTCTTATGATCCTCATAATGTTTATTATGGTATTAGACTAGAGCTAATCTTTGTTTGACTCCCTCACCGGAGAACCCATGAAGATGAGAGTCTAAGGATGTAGTCTTACATGTGCTTAGGCGTAGGAGTAGAGTTGAACAAAGAGAGAGTAGTTGTTACTTATGTTTAGTTGTTTGTGTGAGATTGTTAGGCTCGACCGTGAGAG
>SNQJ01S0299581.1:0-10474 GCA_010110895.2 Picea sitchensis
CTCTTCATCATCTGATGCTCCTCCACCCCCTCCGTCCCCAATTGCTTGTTCTTGGTGCAATGGGATGAAGAATTTGAAGAATTCTTTGGATTTCATCCAAAGCTGAATCAAGGACGTCAAGTGCACCATCAAGGAGTTGTTGAACAAAGATGATAGCCGGGATCGTCGTGAGGATCTTTTGGAGTCTCTTCTTCAGGATCTCCAGCGTACCATCTCAGACACAGGGATTATGGGTAAGGACACTACGAAGGACCAACGGAAAGAACGGAGGCCCGACTTCATCTCCGAATGATCCTAACTTTCTTAGGTTTCCCGGGTTTTTATGCTTCAAGACAGTTTAGTTTATTGGGTTCTAGAGCTGCGTGGCATCCTAACTCTAGGCTTAACACAATTTTTGAAAATTGCATGGACAATTAAAAACTCCACGACCATGTGGCAGCATTGATTTTCCACCAGGGCGGTCTCTCGAAATATTCCAATATTTATAACTGTTTCTCTTTAACAAAATTCAATATATTTCCTTAACTTAATAAGGAAAAATAATATGAATTTTATACTTATTGTTAACATAAAAGTTAGAGATCACACTCTTCAAGTTAAAAATTATACAAATTCAAAATCTTAAACATATTTCTGTTTTTTTTAGTGTCATCAAATGATAGTATGAATTCTATATTATTATTTTTATTTTATAAAAAAAATTAATAATAATTTTTAATTTAATAATGTTATTTAAAAATTAAAAATTATTATATTAATTAAATTATAATAATAATTTTTAAATAGTAATATAATTTAAAAAATATATAATAAATTTTATGTGTAATGTATATTTTTATAAATAAACAAATTTTAATTTAACTTAATATCATTTAAACAACATATTATCTTCATCTTCTCATATATTTTAAATTTACTATTATTTATCTTTATATATTTGAAAAATTAATATCTAAACAAATCACAATGACAATTACATAATACTTTAAATTTAAAGGATGTTATTTGGATCACTAGTGGGGAATAATACAATTACATAATACTTTAAATTTAAAGGATGTTATTTGGATCACTAGTGGGGAATAATACTTTAAATTTAAAGGATGTTATTTGGATCACTAGTGGGGAATAATCAATGTATAGTGAATAATCAATGTAAAAAACACATGCATGGTATAAATTCCAGATATTAATTACAACATCAATTGGAGTAATCAATGTAAAAAACACATGCTCATCATTAATTTCATAAATTACAAATGATATTAATTACAAAATCAATTCCAACCTTTAAAAGGCTGAAACCTCATTTGCTCTTCATTAAAAAAAACATGTTACTTTTATTTTTTCATATATTTTAAATTTATTATTAATGTTTATATTGTGAAAAAAAATAATGGCATCTGCACGGTGCTTCAAATTATTTTCATAAAGTGTATTATTTACAAAGTTAGTTGAAGATTATTAGCAACAACTACGATAAACGTTTAGTTGCAAATCTCTGCGTCGTGGTAAATTTTTCAGTGAAAGTATTGTCAGCCATTATAGAGTTAACTGTATGTAGGATGGTATGCTTTACACCAGAAATGGGAGGAAGCATTGGCACAAGACATGTATGTGGATATTATATCTCCATTATATTTTCCCAGCCCGCAACAAGTATTGTAATATTGAAATCTAAAACCTGTGAAAAAAAAGCATACATGGATTCAAAAATTAGAAATAAAATTATAAAAAATTAATGGCTATTTTATGAACATAAATTGGTGTAAACCTAAAGAATTCATGGCTATAATCATAAACCTAAATCATAAATGAACTGGTAAACTGCGAGTACCGCCAACCAGATGCCATCTATGAAGACTCCAAAATTATGGATTCTTTAGAACCCCGACCAGATGCCAACTATGAAGACTCCAAAATTATGGATTCGTGTATGTAGCCTGCGGAATTATTAAGAACCTCGACCTCGGAAATTAGGGGTTTTTCTAATGGATATGCCTCTCGCCAAGCTGGCCTGTCAAGATTTTATGCCTTTCCCACTCGCAACCAATCTCTCGACATGCTTGCATAGACAAAGCTCAAGCCATTGGGAATCAATTACGTTGGTTCCATGGATCGTGAAAGAAGTGACGAAATCGAGCCTGGGAAAACTCTCGAAAAATTTTGGCCAAATTATTGGGCAATTCATCCGAAGAGGACAGATCGGTATAGAAGCCTATTGAAAAGTTCATTGCCATCACAAAATCTCAAACGATTCCATCAACTCACCCAAGCAAAAGCTGGGGGACAAATGGCAGGAGTATTAGGGTTTTAACAACTAGGAAGGAAAACTACAGAATAATCTACAGGAATAAGAAACGATTGTACGCACTGACAGTAGTAGTGCATGCCACGATTTTTAAGAATATGAAATCATTGTGATTATACGGCTGTCATAAGTAAACGTGGTAGAAATATAAATGTAATGCTGTAAAATGATAAAAAGTTAATAGTGGAGTAAATTTGTAATTTCAAGTAAGTTTGTTAATCATTTGAACGTGATAGTTAGATGGTCACATAGTAATTTCTTAATCATATTAAGTAAATGTTAAAAAGTAAACGGGTTAACGAAAGCTTTTAAAAATGCTAGAAAGTTATGAATATGAGATCAGGTTCATTGATTTGGAAGGATGACTAAGAATATGCCACCATCTTCAATTGCTAGCCATAAGATTAAGATTTAAGGTTAAAAGATCATTAAAAGTGCCCATTGCCAATAGGTGTACGCCTTTCCACTTAACAAGCTTGATATTTGAACAATAAAAAAATTCAAGTATTATGATGATGTACCAACAAATTAGAGTTATAAAAAAATATTTTTTCTTTGTAAGAATATAAGGTTCAACCATTAATACTCGAACAATATTTTTTATATTTTTTTCTATAGAACAAAGCTTTTTATATTCATAGAATATACATGTTCTAAACTTGCAAAATGTCTTAGAAGGTTTACTTTTTGATCCGCATTATTTTTGGCACGAAATGAGAGTGAGAATATAATAAAGAAATATAAAGAGATAACTCTCATAACCAATAATATAACATAAATGTATGAGAGATGCAATGATAAACACATAGATACAATAATAGACAATTTCTATTCATGTGCGAAATGTACAAAACTGTAAAAATACAGAGTGAAAGACTCGCTAGAATGGTGACAACTTATCTCTAAGAAGAGATGTGACAGCTACTCGCATTCGCAAGAATATGATTCTTACAATGAGGCTCCAAAGACCTTTTTAACATAAGTAAAATCCAAAACACTAACCCTCGAAGATGAAAAACCAAAAGGTTTGTGGGCCCCGATGGGGGTAGATGATATGTCAACTTCCCAGAGGCAGAACTTTTGCATACGATCTCTATTTGGGGCGCTTGACACACCGTTGAAAAGTTCTAACCGAGAAGAATGATTTTTTATTAGCCCAAGATAGTTCCTACAACAATCACTTAGGCCCCAAATCCCAAAAAAATGTTGTTTAGGGCCTCAAAATGGCCCCAAAAGTTTGGAACCCGAAAAACTGCCAAGGTGGAAAACTGTTTTTTGAGCTAGTGGAATAGGTGGGTGGCCACCAATATCCACCTAGATCACTTTTAGAATATTTCAAAAATACCCTGAGTTTGCATCCATCTTATTGTTTTATATCCTTACAAAACATTTTGTACTATCTTTGATATCCCTGCATCATTTTCAAGTTGTATACATAAAAGACTCACAATACTCATAGTACCCAAAGGCCCCTCTTTCCAGCTGTAAAGCTTCTTTTGATAGTTCATCTGCTTTTACATTAAGTTCTCTCAATATATGTTGGAAAGACAACCAATCAAAGAATTGAAAAGAAAGTCTTATGTCTCTTAAGATATTGGCCATAGTGTTGTTTTGAATGGATATCTTTCCTCTACCCCAATCAATCACCAACTTAGAATCTCCCATGACCTGAAGCTTCGTGATATCCTTTTTCTTTTTTGTCTCTGGAACAGTCCACAATGCTATGAGTTCTGATTTATTATTGGAATCTCCACGTGGAGCATACCTAATGTAAATATAATGGCTCTAATTTAAGAATAACACAAATCCTACGCTAATGGAATGTGGGTGTCCTTGGCTGGCACCGTCGAAATAACCCCACGAAATAGAATAATCCAGAATAGGAAAGGAGGGTACCCTTTGCTTTAGATTTTTTGGGTTCTCTTTGGACTTTGCTTCCTGTGCCAGGGTTAGAGTTATAATTACTTCTGGGGACATCCATTTAGATTTAAAATTGTTGAGTTGCGCGGCCACCATAAGTTTGCAACCAAAATACATGGTAGGCATGTGTACATCTTTAATGACATGTCCTGAATCCATTTCTTATAACATTCCTCAAGGTTAAGATCATTCCAATCTGCACCTAGTTTAAACGTTTATTTTATCTCCATGAAAACCTGACCTGCATAAGGACACAAGACAAAAAGGTGAGAGGCATATTCAGGTTTTAATTTGCAAAGTACACAGTGATTTGGACCATGCCAGTTCCTTTTTTCTAGATTATCCCAGGTCAAAATTTTGTTGGTTAAGTCCAACCACATAATTAGTTTACAACACATTGGGGCCTTGGATTTTCATAAAACTTTCCCCCACCATTGTGGTTGGGAATTTTTCCTTCCCTCCTACCATTCTCTGTACCCCTACTTGGTTGTGAAGGATATGTCCTTTGGGTTGCAGGACCAACACAAAGTGTCCTCGTTTTCTTGGGAAAGATTGATGAAATTTTAGCATAACCGAGAAACATAGAAGTTCCATTCATCGTGAAGGGACACGGGGAGGCCTAAAGTTGTCGCATCTTTCCAACCTACTCAACCTTGAGGCTAAGTGAGACCAGTGTAGGCATCATGAAGATAGTGAATGTTATTTATCCTTAAGGAAAGGATGAGGGGGCGGATAGTCTAAAATTATTGACATCTCCCAACCAAGGATCTTCTCCCACCCTCACGTTTTTCCCATCACTTATTTTCCACACCACCCATTCTCCTACCAGTGGGAATGATTCGAACAAAGCCTTCCACACTATAGACGCTTCTGAGGATTTATTCGGTTTTCTAAGCTACTTGATGACAGAGAGGTTTGGGAGGTATTTGGATCTCATCACTTTTGTGCATAATGTATTCCCTACCGATAAGCACCATAAGTTCCTTCCATCCAATTCTCTATAAAATATACATATATATGTTATTCCCGAGCTGCCTAAATATTTGGGGGTTGCTAAAGAGGATCACTTCGCTAAATGAAACCCACCTGAAGAGTTATTGACAACCCATAAAAAGAGGCTTCTAAGCTTTGTGTTCTAATCAAGGATACATTCAGGAATGGGTGCGATTGAGTTCCAATAGACTGGTATTCCTTCCAATATAGATTTAAGTAAGACTATCGTGCCTTCGTGGGAAAGAGTTCTAAAACCCCAAGAATCAATTCTTGATTCCACCTTGTGAATAAGCGAGGCCCAGTCTGGCTTCTTGTTCCTATTAGGATTAATATGAAATCCCAAGTATTTCACCCCTTCATCCATCGATTTATGTTGAATTTGAAGGATATAGAGAAAGGAAGTAACCTCGGCCCCTGAGCATTGATTGGTTAATAAGCATGATTTTTGTAGATTAATCCACATGCATGTTTCCTTAAAATATCGTTTTAGAGTTTTCTTGAGGGAAGAAAAGTCCCTCAAAGAGCCATAGAAATTGCACCATATATAATCAATGAAGAGAAGATGTGAGACTGTTTCTGAAGTTGTCACTTTTAGACCTCTTAACAACCCTTCAGATATAGACTCTTTTATCAGTATACTTAGGGCATCCACGATGATTAGAAAGAGAAAGGGGGACAAAGGGAAACCTTGGCGTAGAACCCTGGAGGCTCTGGAGAAATGTGAAGGTACTCCGTTTATCAAGATTGTAGAGGAAGCACTATTGAAATTTTTGTACAGGAGGGTTATGAACGTCCACATTCCCAGGGTCTGGAAATGCCTCGCAATAACTTTCCTCTCGATTTTCATAATTTCCTTAACGACATGTCTATTGGCCATTATCCTCCTTCTCATCATCTTCTTCTCTGCCATGAGAGTAGAAGAGGATCATATATTGAATTGGGGAACGTTTCTTTTTGGTCTAATTCTTGTCATCGTTTTTCTCTACCTGGAACTATATATAAGCACAGTGTGGAACCTCGCGAGCGTCGTGACCGTGTTGGAGAACCAATGTTATGACATTGATGCCATTGACAAGAGCACCGATCTTATCAAAGGAAAGTAGACCATTGTCTTGCCGCTCATTATACTTTACTTCATATTCAGTCAAGTCATTGTGAGAGTTTTTTGGTATGCAGTTGTTGAGGGGCGTGGACATAGTTTGGGGATAGCAACGAGAGCGTTGTATAGGGTACTTCTTGTTGGGTTGTTGTGTTTTGTTAATTTGATGGGGTTGTTGACACAAAACGTGTTTTACTTTGTTAGCAAATATTATCACCATGAGAGTATATATGATAATTTCTCTTTGGTTATCTAAGCGTGGGCAACTACGGGCCCTTAAATACCAACAATATTCAACTGGAGCCATTAAGAAAAGATGATTCATGTTGTGATTTGTAATAAACTGAATACATGTATATCTGATTTGATTTTGTAAATGTGGATCAGGATGATTTTAAGGATGGAAATTTATTTTAAAATGTAGAAACCTTGGAGAATCTTACTAATCCTTCATATGCCAACTATAAATGATTGGCGATATTTCTGTAAAAATATTCAAATTTATAAGGATTTTGTATATTTTTTATGAAATTTTGGCGATTTTTAAGGTAAAATAATTTTATCCTATAGAATTTGGGAGAATCATTTTTAAAATAGCGAATCTTGTTTTTGGAAAAACCATGGAAAATTAGCCCATGAGCGAAATTTAACCCCTAAAATTTAGCCCATGAACGAAATTTAACCCCTAAGAAGTATGGATTTTTTTTAATTAATATTTTTAATTAAAATATTTACATTTTATTTTCTGTTATATTAGATTTTTTTATTATTATAATTATAATTTTTTCCATATATTTAATAACTTAATTAAAAAAAATAATATTAAATATAAAAAATAATAATTATATATTTATAATTTTTAAAATAATATAAAAAGAATAATTACTCAATAATATTGAATGTCACACATTTTTAAAATACCAAAAAATAATGTCAAATGGTATGATGAATTTTATGCTAATTGATTTCATTGTGAAAGTTATAAATGATATAAATAATTATGACTTAAATAATACCAAAAAATAATGTAGTTTTAAAATACCAAAAAATAATGTCAAACGGTAAGATGAATTTTATGCTAATTGATTTCATTGTGAAATTTATAAATATTTATTATTTAAATAATAGCAAAAAATAATGTCAAATGGTAATATGAATTTTATGCTAATTGATTTCATTGTGAAATTTAGAAATCATATAAATAACATTTTATGATTTAAATAGTAGTTTGAATGGTAATATGAATTTTATGCTAATTGATTTCATTGTGAAATTTAGAAATCATATAAATAACGTTTTATGATTTAAATAGTAGTCTGAATGTTATACTTATAGTTGACTATTGGATGTCACATGTTTTTAAAATACCCAAAAATAATGTCAAATCGTAATATGAATTTTATGTTAATTGATGTATATTTTTAAAATACCCAAAAATAATGTCAAATTATAATATGAATTTTATGTTAATTGATGTTATTGTGAAAGTTAGAATTCATATAAATAACATTTTATGATTCAAATAGTAGGTTGAATTTTATACTTATTGTTTATTATGGAATGTTTTTTTTTTTTTTTAAATAAAAGGTAGTACCTGTTATATTACCAAAAAAAGTAGAGTACAGTGTTTCTTGTTTCAGCCAGCTGTCCTGCCTGAGCAGGAAACCAGGACAACTGGGCTAGTCCATAACAAAACATTGGGGTGCCCTGCTCGAGGGAAACCAGGGCTAATAGTCTAGAGAGTTTTAAAACATATTCCATATCTAAGTAGAAAAGAAACTAAACTTTCTAACTGGACTAGACATCTGAGATAATTCTAACCAGGTGTATCGTACTTCCTCTGGCGCTAGGCTGCCGGGAGCGAGTACGGTCTTACACACGTCGGGCACTGACGTTTGGGAGAGCCTTTGGAGTAAGATGCTAAGATCATGTCCAATCGCTGGTCCATCCGGGCGAGGCGGAAAGCGCGGTCTTCAATCAGGTGCCTGAGCTCAAAGATGAGTGGGAGGTACCGAGAATCGGGGGCTGGAGGTTGGTGCGCTTCGTCATTAGCGGTGGGTTGTCCTATATTAGAATCCCTTTGTGCACGAGTAGCTAACCCCGCAGTCAGCGATGTTCCTGGAGTGTCGACAGGAAGGGCCTCCTCTTCCACTATGCAAGGTGGGAAGAGGTCCTCCTCGGTAGCTTTGTTGAGGTCCCACTGGACTTTACCGTGCAGGTGCGTTGTCGCTTCCGTGCTGACGAGCGAGGGGAGGTGGAGCTGCGCTTCCTCCCAGCTGATCTCTTCGACAATCGCCATCGATGGCGTCCCTGTTTTGTGTCTACGTCTACGTCGGGTGGCATCCATTACCAGAGCTCTTTCAAACTGTTGGATGCGTTTGTGCCTTGACTCGGCCCGGTACCATGCTGTGCCTCTGCAGGATTTCCCCCAGAGTCTGGGCATGGTTCGAACTGCTACCTGCTCGCCTATGCCACTGCCTATGTGCAACGGAGGTCCAAAATTGGAATTGAGCCGAATGAGAATTGCAGGGGTCCAATTCCGTTTACCTCAGTTTAACCTCGCGATTGCAAACCACTCGATCGTGCCTGTCAAGTCCATTAAGACCGGGTTGTTACAGATCCCTTGCGTGAGAGGGCTTGTCGACAGGAGGCTCCTGGTGTAGTCCATGTGTGTTTTAATGGTCGAGGGACGGTTCACCGATCGATGCCATAAATGGGCATCCCTTTGATCGTCCAGGTGGATGCGGGTCGACGCGTGTCACCCCATCTAGGGGGTTTATTATGGAATGTTATACATTTATAAAATACCAAAAAATAATGTCAAATGGTAATATAAATTTTATGTTAATTGATCTCATTGTAAAAGTTAGAAATCATATAAATAACAATTTATGATTTAAATAGTAATATGAATTTTATATTAATTATCATTCTGCAAGTTAAAAATTATACAAATTCAAAATCTTATAAAATACCAAAAAATAATGTCAAATGGTAATATAAATTTTATGTTAATTGATGTCATTGTAAAAGTTAGAAATCATATAAATAACAATTTATGATTTAAATAGTAATATGAATTTTATATTAATTATCATTCAAGTTAAAAATTATACAAATTCAAAATCTTAAAAATATTTTGGTTTTTTTTAGTGTTGTTAAATTATAATATGAATTTTATTTTATTAATTGTGTTGATATCTCTTTATAGTTTAATATGGGAGAGATGTCCATGTAACATAATAGATTAAAATAAAAATAAATAAATAATAATAATCCATTTTTAAGGTCATGGCCAAGCCAGACACCTAATTGGTGTATGAGACCCCCTTGTTTATGGGACAAGGGACCTCCTCCGTCTAGGGAAGGCTCTGAATTTGAACTTGTGACCTCTTAAGAGGAAACACATTTTCTTAACCATTAGGCCCACTCAGGCTATATATAATCTATTTTTAAGGTCGCGACCAAGCCAACACACCAAATTAGTGTATGATACCCCCTTGTTTGTGGCACAAAGGACCCCCCTCTGCCCAACGATTTGGCTGGTAAAGTCTACGAAGGTATACATACCCTACCCTCCTCATATTGGTTTGAATTTGTTATGTTTCTATTTGTCGTTTCAATTAATAGATCACCAAAACAATGTAGTGATTAAGGAAGTAGTAATATATTATAAGATCTATTAATATCCTATTATTTATAGATCCATGTTTCTATCAAACACCTAGAGGAATTCAATCTTTCTAGATGAAAAAAAAAATTAGAATATAAAATTTAAAGAAAGGTTAAAAGTTTACACCTCAAGAGATTTGATCCTTGAAGAACCTTGATAAATCCAAAGTTAAGATGAGTTTATGTTGATCTACTTTTATAAAAATAAAATAAAAATTATAATAATAATATTTAATTTGATAATATTATTTAAAAATCAATAATTATTCATCAATAACTATAATATTAATTAAATAATAATAATAATAATAATAATAATTTTTAATTATTAATAAAATTTAAAAAATATATAATGAATTTTATGTATAATATATATTTTTATAAATAAATAAACTTCAATTTTACATAATATCATTTATCTTTATCTTCTCATATATTTTAAATTTATTATTATTTATCTTTCTTTTTATATTTGAAAA
>SNQJ01S0299582.1:0-10403 GCA_010110895.2 Picea sitchensis
CTTTAGTTTTTAATGTTTTATTTATTTATTTTGTATTTATATAAAAAAAAAAAAACTTTCTTTTGTAAATTTCAATTCTTTTATTTTTTTTAGTTTTTAATTTGTCAAAAAAAAAATCAACTATATTTTTTTGCTAAATATTTAAAAATAGTGTTATTTAACGACAATGATTTTATATGTATTGAAGTAAAGGTATAAAATGTGTTAAATATGATATTTTCTACTATATTTTCAAAAAGTTGAACCATAAATTAATTAAGGAGACCAAAAATCATATTTTGAAAAATGTAAATGGTAATAAATATTTTTAAGATTGAAATAAGTATGGAAAAATGACAAAAATCATTGTTGAAGAAAAAAATGAAAATAGATGAAAAAAGAGGCATTTAAAAAAAAAAAAGTGGAAATATTATTTATTTGAAAAATTAAAATATCAAAAAAACACCTAAATAGGGAGGGGGGTGCTATCGGTAGAACTGGTTTTAAAAAAGGGGGTAAAAAATTTGACCCCCACAAAAAACGAGAAATCTGTAGAGTTTTCGTTAAGTTGGTAACTATGTGTTTTCCATGTAGACAATGCTTGCAAATAGTACTTGTTGGTTTTGATATTTTGAGCATTCTCTTACTCCTTCCTTTTTGCTAATCTTGACCATATTGTCAAAGTTCATGTTTCTCGTTCTTATGTGCCAAATCCAACTTTCATTTTCCTTTCCCAAGAAATGTATTTCTTTTCCAATCTCATTTAATATGTATATGTTGTTTGGAGTCCTTATTTTTGTAGCCACCAATTTTCATGATCCTTCTTTTCTTGTTTCACACTTCTCTGAGTCAAATATAAGTCTACATCCTTGATCACACATTTGACTCACACTCAACAAATTATGCTTCATGTTTTCAACAAATATGACATTTTCTACCTTGGCATCCTTACTTCCAAGCTTCACTGTGCCTTTACCTATAATTTTGGCTGAGTTTTCATTACCAAATGAAATTGATCCATATCTTTCTTTCTTCAGAGTTATAAATGTATTCTTGTCACCTGTCATATGTTTTGAACAAACGTTATCAACATACCATTCACTCCTTTTATTTTGTTCTTTTAGTGTAAGGGAACATTCTCCAACCTTTAGTTTATCCTTCTTCCTGATCCAAATTCTTGATGGTCCTTTTTTACGATTGTTGAATTTTGTCTTTGGTTTTTTTGAAGAATTGTCAATCTGCAATCTTTGGCCATATGTCCAAAATTGTTGCATTTATAACATTCTACTTCATCATTTATTGAGCCAAAACTATTATAGTTTATGTCGTATGCTTCATAAATCATTATGAGATTATTTATTCTAGGGTGACCTTCATTGTTTCTTATGTTCTTAGCATAAGATTTGTTGTTTAAATATTTGTACCCAAAATTATTAAAAGAATAAAATGAACCAAGATAGATAGTTTGATACATGCGAGATATTTTGAATGGTGTTGTTCCTCTGTAGTTTTCTTCTTGACTTCTTTCCATGGAGATTTGTTGATTATTAAACCTGGGTCTTCTATACATTTCCATCCTTCTGTAATCTTCTTCTTGATCATTATCATGTGAAGTATTGGATTCTTCCTTCTTGGTGAATCCTCTCGTGACTTATTTATATGTCCTTTGTTATACTTCCTCTTTTGTAGTCATAGAGCTCTAACCCTTATCTGTATGTGTTTTTTTGTATCCTAGTTCAGACCTATCACGATACGACCTTTGATCACTAATGATTTCACCCAATATTTTGGTGTTGATTTGTTGCATATCTCTTTTCTGAATTTCCTTCCTTAGATAAATGATTTATGTTTCTAAGCCATACTCTGTTTTCTTTTGTTCCAGCTGGTTTCTGAGTATTTCTTCAATCCTTCTGCAATCATCAACTTGGAATTTTAGTTTCAAAATAATGTGTTGATCTTTTTCTCATTTAGGACTTTGAGAGATTTCTTTCAACTTGAGAAATTCTCCCTTGAGACATTTATTTTTCTTCTTCTCTTTATTTAGTTCGCTTAAAGAGATAATTAGTTATGCTTCAAGATCTACCTCACCTTCTTCTTTATAATACTCTTCATCATTTTCAAAATCCATAAAGAGTACATTTTCTAAGTCATTGTCACTATCATCATCTTCATTTGATGATGAACAATCCTCCTTTGAGTAGAGACTTTTCTTGAATAATTTCTTCTTTTTTATTCTCTTGTCTTCCTTTTGATATTTCTTTTTTTTTCTTAGGAACTTATTCTTCATCATTCTCTGTGTTCTTAGCATATGTAAATTTATTAGAAAAATGACCAATTTTACGACAATTAAAATATTTAAAAGGAAGCTCACCTTTGTACTTTTAAGTTCCTTTCTTTAACTTCCTTACGAAGTTGGGCATCTCTTCATCTTTATCATAATCATCACTATAGCTACAATATGGAAGAAAGAGGAATAATTTGAGTATTGCTATGCTTCTTAGTTTTATCTTTGGGAAGCCACCTTCCTCTTCGAAAGATTTGAGCATTCATAGAAAGTGTTAGAGCTCTCTCCTCTTGAGTAGTTCATCTCTCTTTCTTCACCATATTCCTTTTGTAGCCATTGACAGTATAAAGAATACTTTGTACTTGGTGACTCAAGAGCCTTCTGAAGGAGGAAGAGGGGACTCATAGGTTTTCACATTTCTCCAAGGATTATCAAATCGAAGATCAATTTACTTGGTATATCTCTCTTTTGTTTTCTTTATGCATCCATTTCAAGTTAGTGTTTGCTTAGTTTAGATTTATTTCATTGTTGTTTATTTCTTTCTTCTATATGTTTTTTGAGCCACTAACCAACTAACTCTTTTTTGTGCTTTATGGATGGCCTAACTAGATAGTTAAGGGGCCTCTTTTTTCCCACTCTTGTGACAAGAGGAACCCAATATATTGGCAACCATAATGGGGATTTGACTCAAAATTCTCCCCAATTAGGTTGTTAGAGTTTTCTTTCCTACTTGTTTGCATGTGCAAGGGTAAAAACTGGCCTAAAGCTCACCATTAGAGAGTAGGATTTCACACCATAGAGAGGGAATCTTTTAAAAACAATTGTCCTGCCAACTTTCATGCATGCACGTGGGTTCGAGACAAATAGACGCGTAGTCTACACACATTTGCACTCTGTCAGAAATCTCCAACCATGTGGTTTGCGCTCTATGCACGACTATTTTTGGTTATGACATGCGCTTGTCTTATTGTTTTCAAATTTGTAAGGCTTGAGTTTCCCACTAGGACTCAATAGTTTATATTTGATTTTACCACTTTGTAAAAGCTAGTATAAGTAGGATGAGATCTCATTCTTGCATCCATTAAAATCACATCACACATAGGTAATTAGGGATACTATAATAAACCATAATATATTTAATTTCCTTGATATCCACGTGGATGGCTTAATGATTTTTGCATTTAAGTTTCAAAAAGATTTCATTTTTTACAGTCATCAAATTAAATTGGGAATAGAAGGCCATTTAAATCAATCTTGGAGTATTCTCTTTCCTTTCACCTTAGTGTCATATTTGAAATCATAAAAAGAGTTTTCTTAGATAAGTCTCCATCTCCCTTGGAAAAACAAAATCATTTACAAAAAGTGGCCAATCCTCTCAACTTACTTAATTGAGAATTAAAAGGGTTATAAGGGCCTATATGCCCACATGCATGCAACTCTAGGATAGTTTTCAAATTGCAAGAGTAAGTCACCTAGGGAGCTTAAATAAGTTGTAAGGGCCCACACATGCCCTCATTCTTACAAACTAGGTCCAGTTTCAAGTTTTCTAGATTACAAAACACCTTAAGAAGATAAAGGGCCCAAGTAAGGATTATCATATCCGCCATGATAGCTTAGGATTTCCTTTTACTTGAAAGGGTCATTTTGAAAAAATCTAGTAAGTTATCTAAACGATAAAAGTAAAGTACTACACGATTTACACCATGCTAAAATATTGAATTTAACTTATTAAAAAATTGTTTCACCATCACCACTCCCTACACACACTCTCACTTATTTAAAAATCCCTTTTTCTAGATACTTGAAATTCTCGTGGGAATCATTTGTTTAGAAAATGGTCTTTGTGCACACCTCCATAAAAAATGAATTTGGTCCATGATCCCAACTTCACAACCCTCTCTAACATTCTAAAAACAATCATAATAAACCCACTTTCTAACTTCCATAGGAGGAACACAAAAGAATTTGGTAGTCTAAGTTAAGATTGTTAGATAATCCAAAAATACAATTATCATAGTTTATAAAGATAGAATAAATTGATTATTAATTTAAGAATATTAAATTAATAATCTAGAATATTTGATAAATAAATGAAGACCTTTAGAGATACATTATTGTTGTAAAAGATATGACTCTAAAGAGGTGTCGTATCTTAGGCTCTAAATTAGGAGATTTGTTTTAAGATGGTTAAGATAACATTTATTGTAAATGGACACTTGTTTATTTAATAAGTGATCCATATCTTGAGTTTGTTAGGACTTTTAGCCTATATATTGCTCACTGCAAGAGTATTGAGTTGTTGGATGTAAACTCTTGCAATGTATCATATGTAATTTCTTTTCCTATTAATAAAATTATGTGTCTGGGGACACTTCGACCATTATTGTGGTATCAGAGCTCCAGTAATGCTGCTGAACTGAAGAAGAGATTTGTTGATCGGCGGAAGAGATCTCTGCGTTGCAGACCAAGGAAAGTCGACGCATACTCTGTCAGTAAATCAGTCAGTTATTGTTCAATTTTTTTTTTTAAAAAGGGAAAAGAAATTGTTGATTTCAGTTTTTGGTCATTAGACTCAGAAAAATAGTTTCTGGCATAATTTCTGCCATTAATTTCTGTAAAAAAGATCAGTCTTCTGCCATTATTGGTATCCTCTATGAAGTTGAGAATCAACAACAATCACATGTAAGTAGTAACAAAACGTTGGGCTTATCCTTTGCATCAATTTTGTTGATTGAGTTAATCGTTGCTCAAACATTTTGTTATAAATTTATCCACTCATTAAGTATCACCCGCACATGTTCTCCTTTATGCCCATCAGTGAGCCTCCTTATTCAATATTCGTGGAGAATTAAAGAACCCTGCAAAGCAACACGCTCTCTTATGCGCACTGGTAAATACATTATTTACGCGCGAATAATCTCTGACTGATTCACCCGGGATCAAAATTGATCTCACTGTCTCAAAATAGGCATATATTTCAATACGGATTTCGATCAATCTGTATCACTGGCCATTATTTCCGTGCGAATATTGCCATAATTCTATGTGCGCAAATTCTGTGTGCGTGAATTTTATGATATAATCCTATTTTTTTGTTTAATTCTGGTTACATAGATCATATTGTGTGTGCGCGCGAATTACAGAGCTCCAGTACTGGTTAATTATTGTGAACACAAATTATTGTGTGCGCGAATATTGTATTCAGATTATTGTGCGCAATTATTGTGAGCACAAATTATTGCGTATGGTCTGGTTTTTGTTGAGAATTTACCGTGTTGTTATTGAGAAGAGGAAGGAGAGCAATGTCAGACGATGATCGCCAGTTCGAGTCCAAGGCCGATGCAGGAGCAATTTTCCATTAAAATCGAATCAAATGGATCTTGGTTTGCATTCCTCAGGGTTGTCTCATCCTGCACAAAATGTATTGTGGGCACAATCGGGTCTCAGACGGATTCAATCTGGAGATCTGCACCTGTGCGAACACATTAGAGAGTGCATCAGCGTTTGAAGAGAGCGCATCTACGTTTGCATACTTCACATCAGCGTTTGACGAAGCCCTGCATATAGATCCGTTACCCTACAACCTGCCATTGTTGTGAGTGGGTTAAAATGTTACCCTACGACGAATTCGACACTCCAGCAAGGTAAAAATCCATGTGAATCTGAGATCTATGTATCAAGATCCATGCAGATCCGTGTGAAGCTGGGTATGAATTGACTTACTGGTGCAATTTTTGTTTTGGCGTTTGTTTTAAAAAGAAATAATAAGAGATACAGATCCGTCATTTCTCTCAGCCAATTTTTAAATTGTGCAAAAACATTATAAAGGATGAAGGTCACTGCCAGATAGGCCACTGCCAGCTTCAGCAGAAGGAGTCCATTTTAATTGCCATAATTGCCATTATCTTGATGTGTGTGGCAGTTTTTTTGTCAGGATGGTTAGTTACGCATATATTTAAACGCACAAATATTCACAAGTGGGAATAAATTCATGTAAATTGGTGCTTTTGAATATTTTTGGAAAATGTTTTTGGGAAATACATTGTAACTCAATAACTCCCCATCATCATTCTTCATTTCGAAACTTAGAAAGTTGTGAATTAGGGTGCCAAAATCCTCCCACTGAACCATTCCTATACTATAAGGCAGGGAGACACCCATGAAGGGTTGAAGGTCGAGGTATAGTTGTTTTGTGCGTGCCTCCTTGGGTCACCCAACCCTTGGAACGAATCCAGCATGTGACCGATATTTGAGGCCGAAAATCCAAATGTCGTGCTTGATCGAGGTAGATTAGTAGAAAACATTTAGGATTTATCTACCCAAGGTGGTGGTTGTGGGATGCACTCTCACTGCAATCATATTTTGAACGAATGTTGGGAAATATCGCCAGTACTTTCAGGATATTCCCCCTTCACCCTTTATTACAACTAATTGTTCATCCCTTCACTATTTTCTCTTCAAGTGGGTTCTAGCCCCACTATCGAGATATTATTTTGAGGTCCAATGTTATTTAATAGGAAGGATGTTACATCATATAGGAAACGAGCATTTGTTTTTTATTCTCCCATGAGGAGTTACAAAATCTCAAAGCACTTTTTACATTGTCTTGAAGTATATGTTTTCACCATTTTAAGTACATGCAATTTTATGAATACATTTTTTAAAGTAATTTGAAATCACCTTTTCCTACCATCCCTCATCACCATTTAACACATTCACTTATATGCTAGAATCATATGGGAACCACAGTATCCCCATTGTTTTAGATGCTTGAGAAATTAGCCCCCAATTTTGGGTGGTCTTCCAAGATTCACCGATACATCTATAGTACCATCACACACACCAGTTAGTTCCATCGTACTAGGCTCAGGGTTACTAGGTTCCACTTTTCTTAGAACCAACAACCCAAGCAACTCCCAAATAAAACATCCACCATAAGGAGGAGAAGCCCAAACTTGCCTTAAAGCAAAAACTCCCGGGGAACCACTTACTCCCATAACATCGCAAGACCCACTCTTATCATGCCTTTTTTTCTTCACTCAATATCCATGATATAACCAAATTCAAAAATGATCCCATATCATAGGAGCCCACTTGGCCCAATATACCCACAAAATTACCCTCCAACATCCCTAAGTTTGAAGGGAAAATCGGGGAGGACCCTGCCAATCATATCATGTCCTTCCATCTGTGGTGTTCTTCCAATAGTATAACGAAATATTACATTTGTCTATAGTTGTTTCAGAGAACCCCCACTAGCACAACAAACATATGTTACATGGACAAAAAGTCTAGAGCCCACTCCACATTTGATTCACTAGCAAAAGCATTCCTGTCATTTTTCCAACTTCCCATTCGTCACACTAGTAGGTCCAAAATTCTTTTAGAATGAAAAAATAATAATGTTACTCACATTTCATACCATATTCATGAGTGGTGTAGACATTGAACCTTTGTAAAGCAGACACCACCCCATAGAAAGGGCTATATTGGTTCCTCTGATCGCTCATTCCCACCCTTGCAAAAACATTCGCCACGACCCTGCCCCAAACATAAGACAAATCCATCACTAAGGATCAATAGTTGGACCTCATCTACTCTCTATTCGGGTACTTATAAATTGTCCTTCCAGATTCTTCTCATCCTTTTCCCTTTAGTCAAGACAAATTGAGAACATCACATGTTGTTGATGGGTTGATTGGCTCCATGGCTCATACTCAACCACAAACATAATTTGTACCCACATATGAAACCAACCCATACTTCCAACCATATGGGGGAGTGTCATATTACCCTCCCCCACCCTTCCACCACCATTCATGCAACCTCCTCTTCCCTCGATGGGTACCCAATTACCCACATCCCTTCCCCAACCAGTTCCTATCCCATAATCGTTCCCTCAACCAAAAACATCCTATCCACCTAGTATTATCAGAGTGATCTCCACTTATTAAAATCCATATGGTCCCCCAAAAGGTAACCCCTATTATCCCTTTTCTGGTCCAACACACTCTGTCACACCCCCACATGGACACCACTGTGAAGGGGTCAATTTCATCCAACCTTCCCCTCTTCAACATGTTCAAAATTTTGAACACTTGAATACATCCAATCCACCTCACCAACCCAAAAATAACTGGAATAAAGGAAAGAACATGAACCAGGGACAAGGAAGTACCCCCTCCCAACAAAATTACCTAGCTGGAGGAAACCAATGCCAACCAAACCCGAGCCCCAAAGGGGGAAATAATAATGTTCAACCTCGACAAGGGAGAAATAACAACATTCAAATCAAATACCCGTGTGCACTATGTGGTAAATATGGCCATTACACTCACTATTTCCCCCAAATTGTTGATTTCAAATAGATAAAGGATGTCATGAATCCCAAGAGTATTCCAAGTGCTCAAGGTCCACCTCAAGGACCTCCTACTTATATACCACCACCACCACCGGTGGTGTTACAAACCCCTATCCCACATCATGGTGTCATTGATACTCAACCATAAGAGGTTCAATGCCCACAACCACAAGGGAACTTCCCTCCACTTGAGAAACCCCACCGAAGGAGCACCACTGACTATAGTATCCTCCTCACTTCGGAACAAGAAATCCTATTACAGACTTGTAGTCACCAATACATTATGTCCCCTGATCCGTTATCCACTTCTGCGTATTATCCCTAACCACCAACTGGGAAACCATTCATAATCCCTCGTTCTAACAGTGAATACGTCACCCACATGTCTAACACACCTTTGTGAAGAAATGTAAACAACCCTCATGCTAGGGACACCTGCAACTACAGTCTTATTGATGAACTTTCTCAATCACTTGTTTCCATGTCAGTTATGGAAGTACTTGAAACATTCCCTTCCCAATGAAATACATTAATTTCACAATTGTGGGCAGTCAATCTAGACGACACCCATTTAATCACATTTGACTTATACAGTGCAGATCCACGACTTCCATCATTATTCATGTTCCATATTCTGGTCAAAAGATGGAATATCAAGGTCCATCGTTGCATCATCGATGAACGAGAATACACATGCATCATGTTCAAATCCATTTGGAAACAACTTGTTTCGGTTGAGTTGATGCCCTACACCATCATGATTCAACCTTATCAAGGTTTCCCATCCCAACTAGAAGGCCTGTATCAAAATGTCTCAGTAGAGTTAGGGGGAAAAACAATTATCATCGACATCGAAGTCATAGACACCCAATTGGATTATAATATCTTTTTTGGATGAAGCTACATGTATGTTATGCTAGCATCATAGTCATGTAGCCACAATGGGAAAATTGTCACCATCGATCAGTTAATCCAGCATGAACCCAATCAATCACGACACATTGATAACATCCTACCACTGATCCTCTCTAGAACCAACTTAGTCCCCATGATCGATATTGTACTAGGTGACGCAACCCACCCCTCACCAAGCAAGCTGCTTCCACCAGGACCTTCTGTTTCTCACGGGCCCAAAGAGTCAACACTCTTCAACTCCCTCGGGAGTCCACTACCCACAGTAGGCTCCTCCAGCTATCTTCCCCTTCGGAAATTGGGATATCGCGACTCGGGAGTTCGCAGTTCACGCGAACACAATTCTCATACAAAACAAAACCCCGATCCCCGATGGTCAACGATCAACAGCTTCTATTCGGGAATTTCCCTGTCGGGAAATCGGAGTATGCGATGTCATGAACTCTTGGCACCACAAAGTCCCGAACCCCGAACTCCGATATACTTCCACGTCTCCCCCTCTCCGATCAACGGCTCAGGTCGATTCGGGAAATCGCCGGTCGCGATTTCAAAGAGTTTGAACTCTTTCCTACGAGAAACGCCGAACGCCGAACCCCGATCCTCAGGGATCTCACGCCACGTGTCCCTGTTCGGATTGACGGCTCTAGTTGATTCGGGAAATCGCCGGTCGCGATTTCACAAGGTGTAGGGCTCTTACCTCGTTAATCCCCGAACGCTGAACCCTGAAGTCCGCTAGACTTTAGTTCTCCACACCTGTGCTCACGGGTTATCTCCCACGCAACTCCTCCTCGATTGGACGGTCCTCGGGATTCTGGGTTTCTCTTTGACAACTCTAAGTCATCGATTCTCTTCCTCTTGAAGAGTTCC
>SNQJ01S0299583.1:0-10728 GCA_010110895.2 Picea sitchensis
GTCTGTTACTTCCATACCTCTATCCGGGATGAAGACTCTCCAACGTTCTTTTACCAGTCCATTCATTACATTATTAGATTTGTTCCCGTAACAATAAGTTTCTTCTAGGTTCCTACAGTTTGTGAAACATGAGGTCAATCAGGTTTCGGCGATTATAAGTGTCGAACACAGAATGAAACAAAGGGGCCATGCCATTTGCCAAAAATGTGAAAATGCGGGAAGATTGTGGACTCGATACTTCGGGGTTTCGGGGTTTGGGATTTCATGTTTGGAAGTGTCAAACATTAACACACCACAACCTCCGAAAGGTGAAAAAGGAAAATGGGACCCGCCCATCGAGGTTTCGGGGTTCGGGACTTTGTGAGTTCAAGTACCCAAACAACAACATAAACAAACTTCCAAAAAATTGTGAAAGGTGACCAGCATATCAAGATTTCGGGGTTTGGGATCCAGACACCACAACTCTCGAAATCGTGAAAAAGGTAGGTGGGACCAACACTTCGGAGTCTTCGAGGTTCATGACTTCTCGTGTTCAAGTTCCCCAACATCTCATGTAACAAACCTTTGAAATGCGAAAAGGAAAAGGTGAGACCCTCATTTCGGGATTTTGGGCTTCGGGGGTTTCGCAATTTTCATAGCCAAACATCCAACATACAACAGTTCCGAAATTGCAAAAAGAAAAGAACGTGGAACTAACATTTCGGTATTTCAAAATTCAGGGTTTCGAGATTTCAAATGCCAAACAAGAGTACACAACAATTCTCGTATTCCAAAAGGTGAAAGGGTTTGGAACCAACACTTCAGGATTTCAGGATTTGGGGTTTCGGGGTTTCAAATGTCAAACAACAACACACTACAACTTCTGAATTCTGAAAAGTGAAAGGATGTAGGACAACACTTCGGGATTTCAGGATTCAGGGTTTTGGGGTTTCAATGTCAAACAACAACACACTGTAACTCCCGAATTCCAAAAAGTGAAAGGATGTAGGACAACACTTCGGGATTTCGAAATTCAGGGTTTCGGGGTTCGTAACTACCAAACAACAACACCCTACAACTCCCAAATTCTGAAAAGTGAAAGCTTCGAGGTTTCAAATGCCAAACATCCAACATGAACAAACTTCCAAAAAGATGTGAAAAGGAGAAGGTGGGACCCAGATTTCATGGTTTTGGGGTTCAGAACTCCGTGAGTTCAAGTGCCCCAAACCTCTTATGTAACCAACTTCCTAAATGCGACAAGGGGAATCTTCGGGGTTTCAGAATTCAGAACTTCACGAGTTGAGAATCCATACATCAATATACACGAACCTCAAAAAGGAGAAAAGATAGTTGGACTGAGTTTTTCCTCACAGAATTCTGAAAGCCTAAGGTCTTAGGAATTTCCCATGCACAGAAGGGTACAAAGGATAAAACTTTATGTAAGGTAAATTCTATAATATTCACTTAGAGCCTCTTTTAATCAATGCATTAAACGTCAATAGTACTAGATTTGTGCATCTATGTAAGTACATGGTTAAGAATATCATTCCATCAGAGATTGGTCATTAATAAAGATGTTCCAAGGGATTTGAGTTTGGTTCTTGGGGGGGGGTTATCTATAGAGAGGATCTGCCTCATTGTCGTTAATCTCCTCTTTTCCATAGAAATATAATTACAGATGTTCTTCACATATAATCCCCATAACAAACCAAAAATGGAAAATGTTATAGTTCTAATTTAATCAATACAATGCAATAGAAAAATCATTCAGATAGAGAGTGGATATCATTCCAGTTCGGATTTAATAAGACATCAAAATAAAAACATAGTCATTCATAATAGAGAGGGGTAAATCAACATATATGAATCCAATTCGTGGGAAGACAAAGGGAACAACCACGTTCCTCCCAACCATAGAACAGGACAGCCAAAGCCACTTGCCCGATTCACCCCCTAGCCTGATCATGAATCCATGAGGGAGAACTTGAAAACTTCCTCAACAATGTCCTTTGATTCCAACAACTATCCTCTTACCTCACACTTGCTCAACAATGCTCATAACAATAAGGTGATTCTGTTTCAGTAAGATCTTCTTACCTCACACTCAATCCGTAGTGTTCATAACAGCAAAAGAGCTCAGGAATCCTTTTCCCAACATACTTGGCAGCGTCCTGCCTCCTCGCATATGTTATTTATCCATTTTTGCCTGGGTCTTTTTCCCTCCTTTGGGGATTTTCGCAGCTCTCTTAATCCCTTATTTTCAGGGGCTTCCAGTGGCCAAATCTCTAATTTTCCACTTCTCATAATCATCCTAGTGGAAATTCCAACCTGTTCCCCACTCATGGAGTCATGGTCAGTTGATTTTAACATGGTTGTTCCATTTGTCCTCCTTCAATTAATATAAATATTCTATTGTGATACAAGTGTCATAGTCAAATAGTTAGTTGATTCCAAACAGATCTCTTCCCAACAGTCACAATAATTAAATACAATTATTAAATTTGAAATTCGGAATTTCCATAAATGGCAAAAAATTTCCAGATTCGAATTTGCCAAAAACAGAAATAAATTTCTAGCACACAAAAATAAAAATATTTTATTTTTGGGGGATGTCACAGACGTGGACTGTTGATCCACCCTACTTTTTGAGTTCGCTAATCTGGCACTCCAAGAGAAATTTTGCGATGTGCTTTGAAATTCGCCGAAGCCCGGAGCCTGAAGTTCAGGGTTTCAGATAAGAACCCAAATCATAAGCACTGGGTCACAACCATGGTCACATGTGAAAAAAGGGATGAAAAAAAGAGGATAGCGTTGAATGGTGAATTGTTGCATAACAGAACGGGGCTTAGAGATAGAATCGTGGGGAATCTTGATCGATGCAAACCCACCAAAAATGGATTCTGATATTCTTTCTGTTGAATCAGATTATTTAAGTTCCTATAGAAAATTATTAAATACTGATAGCCTGAAAAAAATATGGTTGAATACACATTTTTGCAGAGTTAACAATTGACGGGCTGAACCGACTTGTTGCACAGTGCAGAGCATGGAGGAGGCACAAGATGCTTACAGTTCGAAGGATGAAGTTAGAGGAATGGATGTCCATTTGGGAGTTGAAGGATCAAACTCCAATGGGAATGAAGAAGAGATAGATAAAGAAGAGAACATGAAGAAAATCATTAAAAAGTTGTAGAAAGATATACAAACTCACCGAGAAGATAACAAAAATCTCATGACAGCTAGGGAGAAACAGGGAGAATTCAACACGAAGTTGATGTAGATGCTGGAAAGAATAGAAAATAAATTGGATAAAGAGAGTGGCTCAAGCAAATCAGGAAGTCCCATAAGAACAAGAATTATTAGCCGACATCACCAACACTCCCCAAGGCATTCCAATAAGAGAGAACATAACATCTCAAGTCCATCCCCTGTTAGGAAGCATAAGATGTCTGGGGAAGATGAGCTATGAGGAGAAATGAACAAAATAAAACCTCCTATGTTTGATGGGGAGAACAAGAAGGATAAAGATGCAGAGACATGGCTATTGGGCATGAGAAAGTATTTTCAATTGCATAATTATTCTTCTCATGCATAAAGAAGTATTTCCATCTATCAACTCAAAGGGAAGGCATCTGTATGGTGGGATCAAATTGTGAAAGTACAAAATGTCAGAGAGAAGAATGTTACATGAAGGGAATTTAAGAGACATTTTGAAAGGAAGTACCTAACTAAGAGGTACTATGACAAGAAAATGAAAGAGTTATTTGAACTCAAGCTGGGAAGTGTTTCCATTGATGAGTATGAAAGAAGATTCTTGGAGTTGTTGAAGTATGTTCCCTTCATAAAGGATGAGACAAGTAAGATTCAAAGGTATCCCAGTGGGCTTTCATCTTCCATCAGTGACAAGATCCAGTATGATGATCCTAAAACTATGGAAGAAACCATAAGGAGATACAAATTCTTATATGATCAACAAAAAGAGAATACTACTTTCCAAAAAGCTTGGGAAGACAAGAAGAAGTTTAAGAGGGAACATAAGAAGAAGAGAAACAAACCACCATTTTTCAGGAACAGTCCTCAAGGACAAACGGTTTTGAGAGAGCCCGGGATGGATGAAGTAGGGGGGCAACGGCCAAAGAAGACACCTATGGAATGTTGGGTTTGTAAAGGAGATCATAGGTATAGAGATTGTTCTCACAAAAAGGACAAGATGATAGTTTTTCACAATGTTCATAAATATGAAACAATGGAGGACATAGGCAGGAGAGTACCAAGAATATATGTAGCCATGGACAACAATCAAGATGAGTTTCAATCACACATGATTGAAGTTGAAGGTATGATCAATAACCACGCCTTTACTATTTTAATAGACTCGGGACCTAGTCATAGTTACATAGATCCTAAAGTTGTGGAAAGATTATGCTTTCTGAGAAGAAAGCATGAGAAATCTTGGCTGGTACAGATGGTTACAGGAGCAAGGAGGAAATTTTTTGAGTCGGTTAAATAATGTCTAGTGGGAATGAATAGACTAAGTACCAAGGAAGATATGAATATCTTGTCTTTAGGATCATATGATTTCCTAATTGGTATGGGATGGTTGGACCAACACCATGCCATTTTAGACTACCATAACAAGGATTTCACTTGCTTGGATGAGGAAGGAAATCAGAGAGCAGTCCACTGAATTCCCAGGGTAGTTGCTATTAGAGAAATTTCAACAATGCAACTGAATAAATGCTACAGGAAAGGCTTTCAAATATTTGTAGCTCATATGGGGAAAGCATCTAAGGATAAGGTGTCAATTATGGAGGACCATGGAGTCCTGGAATATTTCGAAGATGTGTTCAGGGAGGTACGAGGACTATCTCTAAAGAGAGATATTGATTTCTTTATAAATTTTATGCCTGGAGCAACCCCAATGTCAAAGACTCCCTACAGAATGAGTACACCAGAGCTTAAGGAACTGCAAATACAACTTGAAGAGCTTCTGAAGAAGGGGTATATCCACCCAAGTGTATCCCCTTGGGGTGCCCCAGTCTTATTCATATAGAAGAAATATGGAACAATGAGGTTGTGCATTGATTTCAGACAGTTGAACAAAGTGAATATAAAGAACAAGAATCCCTTACCAAGGATTGATGATCTCTTTGATCAATTGAAGGATGCAAAGATATTTTCAAAGATAGATCTCAGGTCAGTTACCATCAGGTAAGAATTAAATAGGAAGACATCAACATGACCTCCTTCAGAATAAGGTATGGTCATTATGAGTTCACAGTGGTGCCATTTGGGTTATCAAATGCACCCGTTGTTTTTATGTGCTTAATGAATGGTGTTTTCCAGGAATATTTGGACAAGTTTGTCATTGTATTTTTGGATGATATCCTTGGATATTCCAAGTGAGAAGAAGAGAATGAGAATCATTTGAGGATGGTGTTGCAATTGCTAACAGAGGATTAACTGTATGCCAAATTGAGCAAGTGCTCATTTTATCAAAACATAATTCACTATTTGGGGCATATAATATCGGAAGAAAGGATAGTCGTGGACCTTAAAAAGATTGAGGCCATTAAAAAGAGCATAACACCTAAAAATTCAACAGAAGTCAAATACTTCATGGGTCTAGTTGGCTACTATAGAAGGTTCATTGCAGGGTTTTCGAGAATAGCTCACTCCATTGCTTCCTTGCAAAGGAAGGGGAATAAATTTCAATGGACTGAAGAATGTGAAAGAATATTCCAGCAATTGAAGCAATTGTTACCCAGTGCTCCAATTATGAATATTGAAGATCCAAATGAAGACTTAATTGTATGCACAAATGCATGTAAAGAAGGACTGGGTGGAGTCATCAGTCAAAATGGGTTTGTGGTATGTTATGAATCAAGGAAATTGAAGGAGCATGAAAGGCTCTATGCCACTCACGTTTTGGAGTTGGCAGCCATTGTACATGCTCTAAAGAAATTGAGACATTACCTCATGGGAAATAGGTTTGGGCTCATGATATACCATCATGGTATGAAGTATTTGTTTGATCATCCTACATTGAATGTCAGGCATAACAGATGGTTGGAATTCCTCTGTGAATATGACTTTGATATCAAGCACATCAAAGGAAAGGAGAACAAAGTGCCCGATGCACTCAGCAAGAGAGTGCATGAACTACATTCTAAAACCATCAACATGTATCACACAGATATTCAAGGAAGAATATCAGAGGCTGCAAAAGTTGATCACATAGAATTGGTAACAAAATTGCATCAAGGTAAAATGCAGCAGAAGGCTGAAGATTTTGAACTAGGAATAGATGGAATTCTCTTGTACAGAAACAAAGTTTATGTACCCAAGTATTCTAAATTGAAGTGTTCAACTTTAAAATAAATGCACAATGTACCTTATGCGGGACACCCAGGATATCAGAAAACAATTTCAACAGTTAAAATCCAATATTATTGGCCAAGCATGAAGAAGGAAGTTGCTGAATTTATTGCCAAATGATTGGAATGTCAAAAGGTAAAGGTTGAACATAGACACCCAGATGGTTTGCTACAACCCTTAACCATCCCTGAGTGGAAGTGGGAAGTGGTGACAATGGATTTCATCACAGGATTTCCCAGAACAAGCAAGCAACATGATGCAATCATGGTAGTAGTGGAAAAGGTTACTAAAGATGCCAATTTTATTCCATTGAAGACTACTCACAAGGAAATTAATGTTGTTGATATCTATATGAGGGAAGTAACATGATTGCATGGCATACCCAAGACAATTGTATCTAAAAGAGACCCAAATTTTACCTCAAAGTTCTGGAGAGGACTATCCGAGGGGTTCAAAACGAACCTAAACTTCAACACAACCTATCACCCTTAGTCTGATGGAAAAATAGAAAGAGTAAACCAAGTGATAGAAGACATGCTAAGGATGTATGTAATGGACAAACCATCTAAATGGGAAGATTGTCTACACTTGGTAGAACTTTCCTACAACAATGGGTATCAAGAATAACTGAAGATGAGCTTGTTTGAAGCACTTTATGGAAGAAAGTGCAACACCCCAATAAGCTGGGAAAATACAACTAATATGGAAATGGTTGGGCCGTAGTTTCTCAAGGAAATGGAAGAGAAAATGCTGAAGATTAAACAAAATTTGAAGGCTTCCCAATACAGACATAAAATTTATGCAAAAAAAGGTAGAAACCACGAAGAGTTTAAAGTGTGTGACCATGTTTTGTTGAAGGTGAAAGCTAACAGAAGTTCCTTGAAGCTAGGAATCTATTCCAAGATGGTAGCCAAATTTTGTGGACCATTTGAAATCCTAGAAAGGATTGGACCAGTAGCTTATATGCTTTCATTGCCCTCATCCATGACTGTTCACAATGTATTTCATGTATCATTTCTCAAGAAATATATACCTGATGCTAATCATGTGATCGATTGGAATGTGATCCAGGTGGAACAAGAAGGTGCTTTGCAAGTGCAACCTGTGTGCACACTGGACTGGAAGAGAAAGAAACTCCAAAATCAAGTCGTAAATCTAGTAAAGGTTCAGTGGACCTGGTATGGTCCTGAGGACACAACATGGGAGCATGAAGATGCTATGTGGGTAGAGTACCCACATCTTTTTGAATGTTTTGGAAATCTTGTTGTTGTGTAAAGAGTTGCACTGAGGACAATGCAAAAATAAGGGGAGGGGATTGTATCACCCCAAGGTCGAGCCCCTGCTGAATTGTTATTATGCTTATAGGCTGGTGAGCTGAGTAGTTATAAGCCGAGAGACTTATGTGTTTATTAGGATGGTGAGCCAGATGCTAAGGCCAATGAGCCCGATTTTTTATATGTAAATACACACATATCATTAATAAAATTACATTATTACATGTAGACCCTCCATGAAGAAAGAGTTATGGGGGACTAAGCTCCACTAGGTGGGGAAGGGGCTAAGCTAGAGGGATTACCTCTAAAGGAATAATATTATATTATTATTTCCTAGAATCTAAGGTTTGATATAACCATGTTGTCCTAAGTTCCTGGGGGAAAGGGGGTATGAGTGTTAAGTGGAACTCATGCGGCTTCAGGGAGACATGTGTCAACCTGAGCGCATGTAGTTTTAGGTGTGAAAGCCAACTCATTTAGGGGTTCACTCACCATGCTCACGAGTCTAATGATTCTCATGAATTTCACGGATCCTTCACCCTTGCATCTGTACTCTCGTGAGGTTAGACACCCTGGAAGAGAGCCACACCACCCATTGATGCACACGTGATTGTAACCTGCAGTTACTGGACGTCGTCTTGTGTGTTTTTCCTATGAATCCCAACACATTTGTATTCGCCTGAGCCGTGTTGTGTCTTAGCATTTAGTTGTTTCCACATTCGGTGTCCATTCCCATTTTTTGTTGTTTTTGTCACCTGTGTGTTAGTTGAATGATGTTGTTGTATTGCTCAGGAGTTAAATTGAAAAAGTAGTTTGTCAGGCTTGTGAGAAACTCTCTAAGGTGAGAGAGTTTGTTGGGAAGTGAGTTATCTTGGAGGGAGTCCTATAGAAGCTACAGTACTCTAAGACTTTTGGTCCAGCCTGTTGTTGAAGCCAAAGGTAAGGGAGGTGTAGTGGTTGATGGACTTGTAATAGTGAAGGTGTACCCTCCTGGGGTGGAACAGGCATGTGTAGAATGAGGGTCTATGGGTTGTGGGCATAAGTGGCTCCTAGGATAAAAGATCCTTCCTATTGTTCTGTGCAACTTCCTTGTTGTCCTTTCTAAGCCTAGAATTCTCTTTCCCGGTGGAGTTTAGTCCCAGATCGGGGGTGACCCACTGTTGAGCGTGATCAACAACATGGTCTAAGGCTAGGAGGTTTGTGGAAGCTCTGCATGCAGTTGGTGGTCACCTATTAAAATATAACTACCAATTCTATGTTCGTTGTATGATGTGTATTCGTATTTTCATTATAATTAATAAGTAATACCTGTATATATATGTTTCATGTAGGTGTTAATGTTTCTTTTGCATTTACAGGTGCATGAGAAGGGTATTGTCATCTGTTTAATTGAATTAGATAGATATATATTTATATGTGTGAATACCATATGTTATCTCTATCTTTCAGTTAAGTTTTATATGTGATTATTTCTGCAAAGTTACTCGGTGGCATGGCATGGCCTATTGTTTAAGGTCGGGAATGTCACAGAAATGGTATCATAGAAGTAAAGGAAAATAAAAGGTTTCTTCAGTAGCGTTAATCGGTCGGGTTCGCAGGGCGGGGAATGTTACATCTATATGTATCTTTTTCCGCTCTTCCTTTGACTCTCTCACTGTCACTATCTACCCCCATGACCTAGACCATGACATCGAGATAGATCTAGAGTTAGATGTTGACTTAGATATTAACATAGACCATGACATAGACCCCTCATACTCTCACTCTCTCACTCTCTCCCTCCCCTCTTTGTATACCTCTCTCTTCCCCTGCATTATTGCACACACACTTTTTATACCCCATTAAGCTATGTATATCTCTCTACCCCCTTCCTCTATCTCCCCCCTTTCTCTAACAATTAGTCTCACACTCTGTCCAGCCCCTCCTCCCTCCCTCCCTCTCTCTCCCCCTCCCTCTCACTATCTCTCCACTCACAATCAATCTCACTATCTCTCCACCCACCCCATCCTTGTTCACACCCCCTCTCTTTATTTCTCTCCCCCCTCCCTCTCACAATCACACATTCTCTCTCTACCCCCCTCCCTCTATCTCCCCCCTCCATCCCACTATCTCTCTTCTCTTTCTCTCCTACATCTACCACCTATTTCTCTCTCTCCTCTACCCTCCTTCCATTTCTCTATTTATATCTCTCTACCCTCCCTTCCCTCTATCTCCCCCCTTCCTCTCACAATCARTCTCACTCTYTCTSYACCCCYTCCTCCMTCCCTCTCWCTCTCCCCCTCCCTCTCACTATATTTTCACTCTCTGMTMTCTCTCTCATACATCTACCCCTCCCMACTTTCTCTCCCTCCCTTCCTMTCAMTCTCTCTCTACCCACTCTCTTTGTATCCCTCTCCATCCCTTTCACACACTCAAACACTCTTTGTGCAACCCCCCTCTCTTTCTTTCTTTGCCCCCCTATCATACTCACACATTCTCTCTCTACCCCCTCCTCCCTCTATCTTTACCCCTCCCTCTCACTATCTCTCCTCTCTTTCTCTCCTACATCTACCACCCCTTTCTCTATATCATTATTAGTCTCACTCTCATTATATCCTCCTACCTCTCTCTCCTCTACTCTCCCTCAATGTCTCTCTTTATATATCTCTTCCCCCCATGTCTTTATTTATATATTTCTTCCCCCCTTTCCCTCTATCTCCCCCCTTCCTCTCAAAATCATTCTCACTCTCTCTCCACCCCTTCCTCTTTCCCTCTCTCTCTCCCCCTCCCTCACACTATCTCTCTTCTCTCTCTCTCATGCTTCCACCCCTCTCCACTATGTCTCCCCCTTCCTCTCACTCTCTCTCTACCCACTCTCTTTGTCTCCCTCTCCTCCATATCACACACTCAAACACTCCTTGTCCAAACCCCCCTCTAAATTGTTTCTCTTCCCCCCTCACACACTCACACATTCTCTCTCTACCCCCCTCCCCCCTCTATCTCTCCCCCTCCCTCCCATTATCTCTCCTATATTTCTCTCCTACATCTACCACCTCTTTATCTCTCTCTCTCTATTGTTTTTATTAGTATCACTCTCACTATATCCTCGTCCCCCTCT
>SNQJ01S0299584.1:0-10403 GCA_010110895.2 Picea sitchensis
ACTAATCTAAATCACAACTAATGGCCTAAAGCCGACATAAATAAAATAACATTACTAATCTAATATGCCCCAATTAAGTGGTAATGAGCCAATATTAGGGCTTAACATTTTGTTGCACCAATCAAGCTGATTGGGATGAGAGAGTTCTAGTTGTTCTTTGGTCCTACAGAACCACTACTAAGAAGTTACATAAGTATACCCCTTTTCAATTGGTGTATGGGAGAGAATTCATAGTACCAGTTGAGTTTATCACTCCAAGTCTATACATTTCACAAGTTACTCAGATGACATATGATGAATATGTTGCGGAAAGGATTGTGGAACTGATGGAAGTTGAGGAAGCTATATTTTTAGAAGATTTTCATCAAATTGTGTATAAGGATAGATAGAAATCTTGGCATGATAGGAAAATTAAGACAAAGACTTTTTCTCAAGTTGACCAGGTATTTATTTATGAAAGTAAGTACTAGAAGCATCCAGGGAAGTTACATATGCACTAGCTTGGACCATTTATAGTTGTATAAATTCAAGAGTCAGGAGTTGTTAAACTGGCCCAACTAGATAGTATTAATTATCTCGAATGGGTGAATGGCGCATGTCTGAAGCCCTACATTTATGCTCATTGAAATTAGATATGTGACACTTATATCACAGGGAGTGAATAAAGTAGGTAGGTTTCTTTTATGTTTTATCATTTTCCTTTTTTCCAATAAAGAAGTGTTGTGTCCAACTGTCACTCACATGTAGAGTCTAGTTGTCATTGTAAGTTTGTCTAGTCTAGGTCACATCATTGTGGTTAGCGGATATATGTCAAATATTTTATGCATTTATTAATTTCTTATGTTTCCATCACTATCATGTCGCTTTCACATCATTCATGAAGTATATTTAGTACCTTTTCTATTTTTTTTATGTCCCTATCAGTAAAGTTCATTTATGTCAAAAACATTATCGGTACTTTTCAGGTTAACCGTCAGCATGTTTGTTACACATTATTTTTTTCACCTTAGTGATCACTTGACAACATGTGTTAATATTCCCTGAAAATATTTAAACAAGACTTTCTCCATGGGAAAAGTGATTTGCTTTCCTCTTTCAAAAACCATGTCAAGGAAGGTCATCGCACCTTGTTATATGCATGGGGTGCGACAATGCCTAATCGTTGCACTCTGCCCTAAACCTAGACTATGACATTGTCGCATTCTGCTTGTGCATAGAGTGCGACAATTCTTAAAGCATGGGAAAAGTCAAAATTCATGAATGTTCTAGAAGGGAATCTTCTAGAAGATGAGGTGGCCTCTGATCGGTTTGGATCTTACTCACTTCTCTGATTTGGTGGGATCATCCTAATCTCCTCATCCATATCTCTTTCACATTATATAAGGAGAGATCTCTCATGGAAAAGGCTAAGGTTGAATAGGATAAGATTTTTATGGAGAGTTCTACTTCAGATTATGCTTGAGAGCTTTTCTTTAGTTCTTCAAGACAGATTGTGGATCTTCTTCATTCAAGGCATTGGAGAAAAGGTGTGTGTGTTGAAGCAAAGATCCATTGAAAGGGGACCTTGCAACATCAAGGCATGGGTTGTATTCTCCACTTTATATTCATTTAATACAATAATACATTTCTTCCCTATATAAGCATCTCGTATTCTATTGTGTAATTCCTTGATCATATACATAGACTTCATTAGAATACATATATATTTGTTTTCCCTCTTTGTTAGTTTGTGATTCTTGGATAGGCTTACTATTCTGCAAACCCAAGGAAGGAGCTACAAGGACGACACTAGCGAGGATCAAGCGTCGTTTAAAAAGTATGTCACTTGTACCTCATTAAACTAGTTTATATGATGATGAAGTTTAAGGTGAAGTGTGTAATATGTTTTGTTTTGTTCTAGTTTCCCGTGGAAGTTAGAGAGATTTGTTTGTGTCCGCACTTACCGATTAACCCGATAACAAAATTGGCGACTCCACTGGGGATACAACTTTCTTTTGGTTTTTTTCCTTTTATTTGCTTTTAGTCTGCCTTCTTTTGGTCAAATTCAATCTCTAAGTATGTGGGTGATCCATCTAGACTCCCTGGGTCTGAAGGTTCAGTGAAAATTTGTGTCTTTCTTTCCTTTTTCCTTTAGTTTCAAAGATCATCGCATTGTACTCTATAGACAGACGACGATGATCCTTTGACATCGCACTCTACTAGTGCAGACCAGTGCGATGACGTCACACTATACCCTATTGGCATCATGCGATGACCCTAGATCGTCGCACTGTGTTCCACTGCAACCCGCGATGATTCTTATAGGAATTGTTGGAGATAGCCAATTTTTCTTTTTTCCACCCAGTTTTGTCTCAACTGTCTGGGATGAACTTCTGACACTAGTGAATGATTGATTTATAAGTTTGAATCTTTCATTTGATTGATTTTTGGAAATTGAAAGTTTTCTTTGTAATTTTGCAAGTTTTGCTTTTGATCTTTGTCACAAGGGTATAATCTCTAGATCTTGGTCCTGAGTGCTTGTTTGACAAAGAATCCTTGATTTATTTGAGGTTTTGGATTGTTTTTACTTTCTATATTGTTCATTGATTGAGAGACATTTGTGTTTGCATTTGACAAAAGGCTTTCTATCATTTCATTTTTGTCTACACTATAGGTTTGATTTGGGAATAGTGTTGAGAGTGCATTAATTTTCTTGGATTATACTTTCTTTTCTTCATTACATCTCTGATCTGATTTGAGAAAGAAAGAGCTGAAGTCATTCTTATTTTAGTGATCTTTCACAAGAAAATTGATGCATTCAAAATATTTGTTGAAGGAGAAAATTGGAAAATTTTGTAGCTTTTGATTATTTGGAATTTTGTTCATTCAAAAATTGAGAAATTGTGTTTCGTAGCTTGTGTATTTCAAAAAGAGATACCTTCTCCCTATTGTAATTAGAGTTCATCGAATTAAAAGATTGCATAATCATATCTTCTTGCATTTTATTGGGTCAAGGCTTCATACATCATCAGTTTCATTTATGTTTCCCTTTTGAGTAAACAACAGCCTTTAAAATACAGCGTAATTTAAAAATTTATTAGCAACTTTTATTTTCTAGAAATTATCTTCACCAACATTAGCTAGGATAGAACTTTGGAATAGGTTGTAAGGCACACTCTCCAAATCATCAAAACACACAATAGTATCTTGTGATAGGGAGAGTTCAAATCCATTTGCTACATTTTGTCCTGGGAAGCCCTTCTAACACAAGGGTCAATCATGAGGTTGCATTAGGACTGGCAGAGTTACTCACCCTGATTTGTCGATATTAGTGTAGATATTGCGCGTATTATTGGGGGTCACTTGAGAAGAAAATCATGTGGGGACCTTCTCGAGTTGATTTCGGGCTAGATACCCTGCCTTTGCGCATGGATTGGATTGTCGATTATTTCCCCAGACATCATTGTCATAATTGGTAACCTTAGTAGCCTATCTCTTTAGGGTCTTTACATGAGGTGACTGTGGAGGGGAAAGTATTCATGGTACCTGGAATCGACATTGTCCATACTCACTCAGGCTCCTTGGAGGGTATACCCATGATTATGTGTGGGATCTTTCACCAGGGTGTAAGTCCATTAAGCAACTTGTCAACATAAATTTTCCACCCGCTTTATCCCAACCCCTTCTTATCTTGATTTCGCGATGTTGGATTTCATCACCAACTAGTGACTTCAAAATAAGAAGGTTTGTTTGCTTGGTTTGATTTCTAGATTTTATTAGTGAGTGTTGTTTGTTTCTCTAGTTGGCCATAGATTTGTTTCATTCTTTATTTGGTGCGTCCAACATCGGCCTTCGTCATTCACGTAAGATGCAAGGGCTAGCTCCAGAAGATCCGGAATATTATGTCCCTTTGCTTCCTAACTCACTAGAGGGCTCTCCTGAAGTAGTAGTCAATAACGAAGTAGCCTCTAAGATTGGAAGTTCAACTCCTTTAGAGGAATCAATACTTCCCGTAAATACATTATTGAGTGTTGCACAAGATTCACATTTACTCTCGATAAATTCATCGAGAGACCTTGTTGCTAATGAGTATATTGAAGTACCTACTGGACCTAATTCAGAGTCATGTGTAGATGATCCACTTTTTCAGAGTGATTTGTTTAGAACCTCAGTTCACACTATTGAAATTTTAATCCTAGCTTTGTCCCTGTCCGTTCTTTTCGGAGAACTTCTTTGGGACACAATACTTTTGATAAACTAGAATTATTGGCATCACAAACGCATGTGATTTCCACTGCTTATACAATACCTGTAGATCATTTTACTGGCACAACTAGTGACATCATCATAGTTTCAGACCAATTATTGATTGGTTCTCACTCGATTCTTCCTCTCCAGATCGTTGGCTCTACCATGGTCCCACAAGTTACACCGCTTTCTGTTAGAAATGTGGTTCTCACCCAAGCTCCTATTGGAACACCGCTTCCTCTTAAGTCAAATCTGTCACTTCCCCCTGGGTATAATGCTTTGAATACTTACATTGCTATTCCAACCCAGAATCCATTCGGAGGGTCTAATATTTGTGTTCCTCCTGGGTCTAATGTTGCTAGTCATTTTGTTCCTACACCTACCCAGGTTCTCTCTGGAGGGCCTTACGTTCCTCCTCCACCTTCACCTAGAGGATCTAATCCTCTTGGCTCTAGTAGCTCCAATCACGTTGGAGGCACCAGTCATTCTGTCGCTTCTAGTTTTCATATTCCTATTGGAGTTCAACCTCAAGTTGGGGGGCAATCTTAGGTTGGGGGGCAACCTCAAATTGGGGCAAAACCTCAACATGGGGGGCAACCTAAAGTAGGATTCCATAACCCTATTTATGGGTAAAGTATACCTACATTAAAATATCAACCTTGGAATATTCCTTTCCAAGGGAATCAACAACCATCTGGGGGGAAACATCCTCAAGTTAATTAGTTTGTACCCCTTAATCTCGGACAATTGTATCCAGGTTTTATGAATCCTACTTGGGGTCAAAATTTTCAGTCTAATGTTCCTTTCCAAGGGAGCTAATTTAATCAAAACCCTCCACAACCGAATCTGGAAGGACTATCTAACTATCTACGAACTTCTTATGGTCCTACTGGTATACCTACGAGACTACCTCCTCAAAACTACCAGTTTCCTCAATTCAACAAACAGTTTCCATTTCTTGCTACTTTGGATTTACCAGATTTATCTAGGATTTTGAATGATCCTATTTTGTCTTCTCCTTACTGGCCTGTCATACCGGCCAAATTACCATCTGACATTCCTAAGTTTGATGGTCGATCAGAAGAAGACCCAAATAATCACGTCATGACTTTCCATCTTTGGTGTTCATCCAACTCATTGATGGGTGACTCTATAATATTACAACTTTTCCAACGAACTCTCATGGGTTTGGCAGCCAAATGGTATATTGAGTTACCATGAAGAGTTTTTAATTACTTCAATACCCTAGTCATGGATTTGTTAACGCATTACCAATTGCCAATTCGATATGAGACATGAACTGAAATTTTGAGTTTGTTTAAACAATCCTCTGCCACTTGTATTTTTGATCATATCCATGAGTGGAGGAGGAGAAGACGCTTAATCAAAGTTCCCCTTCCTGGTCAACTATTGGTTGAATGGTTTACCAAATCACCCATTGGGCCTATACCCCGTGATGTTTCCATGGGTGGTGTTGTCACTGAAGAGCAGGTGATTACTTGTGTTCAATATCTAGATCTTATTTATTCGCAAATGGGAACACTATACGATTTGATCCCTGATGCTCCTAGTCCTTCTACGAATCCTACCCCAACACCTCCAGTAGCTTCTCATGATGTTGATGGAGTGATTGGAACTTTTCATGTTGATACTCAGTCTAAACAAGCCAGTCATACCACTCCCAATTCTACTACCTCTAATGTACAAAATACTCCTAACTCGACTCCTTCTCCCGGTAAAACCTATGAAGTTAATTTGGTTCAATCTACACCTACCAGTAAAAATCAAAATAAAAAGAAAAGGAAGGGTAGGAATAAGGAGGATAAAAATAATAATCAACAATCTGAGAAAACAAAAACACAACCTTCTAATGACAAGGAAAAATGTAAACCTCATTATCCTTGCCTTATCTGTGGTGAGGATCATTATACGAAAGATTTTCCCCAATGTGCTAAGGTTACTAAGTTTCTGCAAGGGATTGGGACACCGCCTACACCCGTCGTCTTGTCACAACCTTTTCCTTCTCAGTAGCAGGCCCAATTAGTCATTCATGACCAACCTTCTCCCTCTACCACATCGTATGTACTTATGTGTACTGGTGACTCCAAAAAGGAAGAAGTTGCAGTCACAACTCAAGCCAAATATTATACTCCTTCGAAAGAGAAAGTTGATGATTTACCACCTCTCTTGGTTCAACCTTCTCCACCAACTTCACCTCCAAATGGTCCTCTTCATATCGAACAACCGGGCCTAGATACATTTCTTCATCCTCCTCCCAAGGGCGTTGTTTGAAAGTCCTCATTTAGTCCTCACGCATGTGCTGCCCAAAACTAAAATATTGTAGAAGACCTTGTGCAAGCACCCTCTGCGATGTCGGCTCTTGAAGTCCTTCAAAGTTTTCCTACTCAACAGAAGGTGTTGTTAAAGGCTATTAGTGGAATTTATCCTACCGATACCAATTTGATAATATTTGAATTGGAAGATCATATTCCAAGGCTTCCTCCTCAATTAGCGTTTCAAATCCAATTTGTTGTGGAAAATAAGAATATTTGTCGAACCATTATTGATGAAGGAGCCTCGAATTGTGTTATGTTTGTTACTTGTCAGAAAGCTATTGGCTCTTCTGCCCTTACCGATTTGCACAATACTCTTAAATATTTTAATGGTATAGGGTTTAAACCTTATGGTGTTCTTCCTTCGTTGTCTATTATGTTAGAAGGAAAGTCGGTTAATGTTGAGGTTGAGGTCTTTGATGCACCTCTCGATTACAACCTTCTACTTGGTCGTAATTGGATTGAGTCCATGCGCGCAGTTGTTTATACTATTTTTCGTGTGTTACATTTCCCACACCAAGGAAAATTCATTACTGTTGATCAACTGGCCTTCTTTAATTCTGATTCAGGTACTAGCAACGTACCTTTTATTTCAAAAACACCTCCCGGTTATGAGAATGTCGGTGTGGTTCTTTTAAAATATTCAACCTTCATGGGTACATTTCCTATTATGCCACCTGATATTCCTCCTCCTTTTGTTGCCTCGATTAACATGATATCAACCTTTGTTCGTGAAACCCCTGAGTCTTATGACCCATGGATAGTACCCAACTTTGGTGACTATCTTCGTTATGGTGACATAATGCCTTTAAGTCTGGTGGAATCGACTTATCAAGCTATTCAATCGGCAATTCCTTCTCCTCCTTCTCTGTGATCTGTTCCATGTGATCTTTCCTACTGATGAGATGATCATGACGGTCATGTCTATGGAAGATACTCCATGGGACGATGGGAATCATCATTCTGTTCTCTTCCTAGAACATGAGACCATAGAGAGTTACCAACAGGTTTCGACTATGTCCACCATTGTTGTTATTTCCTTTGTTCTTGAATCAACACACAGTGTTTTGTATGAAGAGAACTTGAGTAATATTTCACCTACCATTCCTCTTGACATATCGATTAAACCCGGAGTAGTGGAAAATGTTCATATCAGTGCCTCATGTTCTATTGATGACGTTCGAACTTATAAATCCCTTTTCCAAGAATTTTGTGACGTTTTTGCCTGGAGTTATGAAGAAATGCCTGGTATTGATCCTGATATCATTGTGCATGAGATTAAGACTTAACCGAACGCTAAACCCATTCGAAAGAGACTTCGCCCATTACATCCATGCAAAATTGTTGCTATTAAGCTTAAAGTTGAAAAAATTCTTAAAGATGGCTTTGTCTATCCTATGGCTTTGACCGATTGGGTGTCCAATCTTGTTTCGGTTAACAAAAATCAAGGCATGATCCATGTTTGTGTAGATTATAGGGAAATAAACAAAGCTTGTCCCAAAGACAATTATCCAACCCCTTTCGTTGACCAGATCGTTGATGACTATGTCGGGAGTGATATCTTCTCCTTGATGGACGGTTTCTCCAACTATAATCAAATCAATATTTTACCTAAGGATCAACATAAGATTGTTTTTATTTTCCCTTGGGGAACCTTCGCATACCGGAAACTACATTTTGGTCTCAAAATTGCTGGAGAGACTTTTCAGCGTGCTATGTCTTATGATTTTGACGACATTAAGAACATTGTACAACCCTATATAGATGATCTATCGGCGCATTCCATGCATCGTCAAGATCACCTGGCACATCTATGTGCCATTTTCCTATGATGTCGTTATTATCACATATGTTTGAATCCACACAAATGTGTTTTTTGTGTGGAATCCAGATGAATTATTGGTTTTATCGTGTCTATACATGGGATTAGGGTAGACCCCTTGAAGGTTGAGGCTATTCTTAATCTTCCTCCTCCTTCCACACTATGCCAACTCCAAAGTTTGCAAGGGAAGAAAAACTTTTTGCGTCGATGCATTCCCAACTACGTTGAATTAATGAAAGGATTTACTCGACTTCTCAAGAAAGGTTATGATTTTGTATGGAATGACACTGCAAACAAATCCTTTGAATCTTTGAAACTCGCCTTAACCCATACACCCCTATTGTTTCCACCTGATTATGGTCGAGATTATTTCATGTACTTAGCTGCTTCAGACTCTACCATTGATATGGTTCTTTTCCAAGAGGATGATTCACACGGTAAACATGTTATATACTATTTGAGTCGGAGTCTCATGACTACCAAAACCAAATATTTACATGTGGAGAAACTAGCCTTGGGATTTGTTCAATTTGTTCAACATTTTCATTCCTACATCTTATTACGTAGAACCTCTGTCATTTCCGATTGCAACCCCATGAAACATATCCTTACTCGACTATTGTTGGGGGGGAAATACTCTAAATGGATAGTTATTCTCTAGGAGTTTGATTTGGAGTTTAAATGTGCCAAGTCAAAGAAGTCTTTGGTTTTTGTTGAATTGATATGTGACCTTCCCTCTACTGAGATAGAAACTGTGGCAGAGGATTCCTTACCTGACGAATGCCTCTTTCTGATCAGTTTTGATGACATATGGTCTGAAGATATTATCATTTATCTCCAAACCCAAACTTTCCATCCTGACCTTTCTAGTACAGAACATCTTTGTATCTGGTATCAAGTTCGTCAATACATTATCCTTGGTGATACCCTTTACCGTCGTGGTATTGATTCCATAATTCAACAATGTCTCACCTACGATGAAGCTGAGAAATATTTGAATGACTGTCACTCTAGAGCATGTGGTGGTCATATGTCCCGGTATGCCACTGCCCAAAATATCTTACGACCTAGTTATTTCTGGACTTAATTGTTTAAGGATTGCATTACTTTCGTCCAGAAATGCCACGCTTGTCAAACCTACAACAATAAGGTCTGATCTCACCCTTCTCCCCTTCACCCTGTAGTTTATGTCGGTTCATTCACTAAATGGGGTATTGACTTCATGACATGTAACCCTCACTCGGTCGGGGGGCATGGATACATTATTGTAGTTGTGGATTATTTCAATAAGTGGGTTGAGTCGATGCCTACATTTGATAATAACGATAAAATTGCAGTGTTATTCATATTCAATCATATCATTACTAGATTTGGTGTCCCTTAAGCCATCGTTACTGAAAACGGTAGTCATTTTTGCAATTTCATGATGTCTGAACTTACTGGGAAGTTGGGTCTTCAACATGAAAACTCAACCCCCTATTATCCACAGGCCAATGGCCAGGTTGAATCAATTAACAAAGTTCTCACTACTATGCTTCGACGGGTGGTAGGAATTCACAAGTCAAATTAGCACACGATGTTTTTTTCATCTTTGTGGGCCTATCGGACATCCATTAAGTCTGCCACGGGATTCACACCTTTCTAGTTAGTATATGGTATTGAAGCAATTTTTTCGATTGAATGTGAAATCCCATCTTTGAAACTAGATTTCGAACTTCTCCCTAACACCTCAGCTGAAGAGGAACGTCTTTTGTATTTGATGCAATTAAATGAAACCTGTCGTGATGCTACCTTAGTCATTGAAACTTAGAAAAAGAGTGGCAAATCCAAATATGATAAGCATATCAAGCCACGTGTATTTTCTGAAGGTGATCTAGTTCTCCTTTACGAACAAGATCGTGACTTACTAGGGGCCGGTAAATTCGAGCCCATGTGGCAGGGTCCTTATATTGTGAAATGAGTGTTGGAGAAAGGAGCTTATGAGCTAGTAGATTATGATGGAATTCCTTTGAGTGAACCCA
>SNQJ01S0299586.1:0-10403 GCA_010110895.2 Picea sitchensis
TTCGAAAACCTACCATAGGGTCAAGAAGGATTTTTTTGGGGATGGCCTTAAAAATGATGTTCAAAGGTTTGTGGCAGAATGTTTGGTTTTCCAACAAAACAAGGTGGAAACAATTAATACCCCGGGTCTTTTACAACCATTATTCATCCCAAGTCAGTGTTGGGAGGAGGTTTCCATGGATTTCATCACAGGGTTACTGAAGTCTGAAGGAAAGAGTGTCATCATGGTGATTATTGATAGACTGACCAAGTACGCACACTTGTGTGCACTCTCTCATCCCTTCAAAGCCAGTATAGTTGCCACTTCATTCATGGAGATAGTTCAAAAGCTACATGGCAACCCAAAGATTATTGTAAGTGACAGAATTATTTTCTTGTTTGGGTACTCAATTGGCTCATAGCTCATCCTATCATCCGCAATCTGATGGACAAACCAAGATAGTGAAAAAATGTCTGGAAGGCTACCTTCGTTTCTTTGTCTCTGATAAACAAACAGAATGGTTCAAATGGTTACCCTTGGCAGAATGGTGGTATAACACTTCCTTTCATACTGCAACAAAAATGACACCAATTATGGCACTCTATGGATACCACCCTCCTTCCATCACTTCTTCTCTAAAAGAAAAATTTAAGGTTCAAGCAGTGGAAGATCACATCGAGCATCAACAACAAGTTCTCCAAATATTAAAGGACAACCTATCCATGACACAAAATTTCATGAAACAACAAGCAGATCAACATCGTAGTGAAGGAAGTTTTGAAGTAGGAGATTAGGTGTTTTTAAGACTACAACCATACAAACAGATGTCCCTCAAGCAAGCCAAGAAGGATAATAAATTATCACCAAATTACTATGGCCCTTCTAAGGTGTTGCAAAAGATTGGTACTATGGCATACAAATTGGAGTTTCTTGCATCTTCATGAGTACACCCAGTTTTCCATGTTTCATGCTTAAAGAAGGTTATAGGTGAAAATATCCCATTTCAAACTATATTTCCAGAACTTGACGAGGAAGGAAAAATCATATTGGAGCCTGAATCCATCACTAACACAAGAATTCGCCAGCTGAGGAATAGATCCATTTAAAAGTATCTCATTAAATGGAGGAAACTACCAGTTGAAGATTCCACTTGGGAAGATGAGTCTTTTATACAGAAGCATCCAGATTTACTCAAGCATTGCAAAAAACACTTGTCTCAAGGGGAGGGGCATGTTAAGCCCTAAATAATGGCTCATTACCCCTTAATTGGGGAATATTACATTAGTAATGTTATTTTATTCATGTCGTCTTTATTCCATTAGTTGTAATTATACCTCCTAGTCTCCTATATATACCAAGGAGACATTTTCATTTTGAATCATCTTGGAATTGTACATTTATGTGGGCATAAGGAGGTTATCCCTCGAAGAGGATTATTATCTGAATTTCTCTCTTTTTCAAGGTGTTGAGTACTTATTCTAAGGTTTTTCTATGCTATATTGATATTTGGTTCTTAACATCAAAGCATTCAAAGCCTTGGTTGAAAATGAAACTAATTTCAAAATCAAGTGTTTGTGATCAGATAGAGGAGGTGATTTTATCTCAAATGAATTTGAAGAATTTTGTGACATGGAATAAAAGGACATTTCTTAGCCACAAGAGCTCCATAGCAGAATGGAGTGGTAAAAAGAAAAAAATGAAATTGTACAAGAGATGGAAAGAACAATGTTTAATGAATCCAAGCTATCAGACAGGTTTTGGAGAGAAGCGGTCAACACCGCAGTTTACATTCTGAATAGAGGTAAAATCAGAGTCAACTACAACAAAACACCTTATGAATTATGGAAAGGTAGACCAACAATAGTAAAATACTTCAAATTTTTCATAAGAAAGTGCTACATAAAGATAGATGATGAGGATTTGGGAAAATTTGACTCCAAATCTGATGAACTATACTTCTTTGTTATTCATCAAGAATCAAAGCTTATAGATGTTACAATACAACATTGTGCAAAATCATAGAGAGTTCCAATGTAAAAGTTGATGAAGTAGGGCACGAGAATCTGAAAACAGAAGTAAATATTTAGGTGTATGAGCTAGGATGCAAAGAAGACAAACAAGAAGGAGAAGAAAATGAAGAAGAATAAACATAAGGCCAAGTTACAAAGGCACCATCTAGATTTGTCTCAAAGAATCATTCAGAAAATCTAATTCTTGGTGATAAAGATATGAGAGTTCAAACTAGAAGAAGACTGGCTAGTGCACCAAAATATGAAAACTTCTCCTTGCTATCTAAAATAAATCCTAATAATTTTACAGAAAGACAAGCATTGGATTGATGCTATGGAAGAAGAGTTGAATTAAAAAATTGAGAAGAACAAAACATGGGAACTTGTTCCAAGGCCAACAAATGAAAATGTAATTGGCACCAAGTGGGTTTTTAGGAACAATTTGAATGAATATGGGAACATAATAAGAAATAAATAAATATTGGTTTGTAAAGGCTATGCTCAAGCTAAAGGTATTGATTTCAAAGAAACCCTTTCCCAATTACTAGACTAGAAGTTATCATAATGTTTTTGGCATTTTCATGTTTCAAGGAATTCAAAGTGTATAAAATGGATGTAAGGTATGCCTTTCTCAATGGAAATTTAGAGGAATAAGTGTACATTGAATATCCATAAGGATTCTTATTATTAGAAAATAAGGATCATGTGTGCAAACTGAAGAAATCACTATATGAGATAAAACAAGATCCCAGAACCTAGTATTCAAGACTTGATAAATATCTACAACAACAAGGATTAAAAAGAGGAATTGTTGACATTAATATCTACATCGATACAATAGAAGATAATTAGTTTATTGTTGTGGTTTATGTATATGACATTATTTTTGGAGGCAATATGAAAGAAATGTGTCAAGAGTTTTCAATAGAAATGCAAAAGGAATTTGAGATGCTTATGCTTGGTGAACTATCATTCCTTTTTGGATTATAAATTTCTCAATCTGACAAAGGCATATTCATTCCACAAATCAACTAAATCAAGGAAATGTTGAACAAATTCAGAATGGAAGACTGTACACCACTTAGCACACCTATGATCACAGGTTGTAAATTGAACAAAAATGATGAATCTCCAGAAGAAAATCAAACATTGTATAGGTCAATTATTGGAAGCCTACTATATGTGACGACATCAAGACCATACATTATGCAAGCAGTAGGATTGGTTGCACAATTTCAATATGTACCAAAAGAAACTCATGTGAAACAAATAAAAAGGATATGAAAATATCTAAAGGGTATCTTGGACTTCGGGGTATGCTACTCAAGAGGTGAATATTTTACTCTAACAACATATATAGATGTAGATTGGGTATGTAGTGTTGATGATAGAAAAAGTACAAGTGGAGGAGCATTATTTCTAAGTAACAGTCTAGTGTCTTGGTTGAGTAAGAAACAATCTCCAGACTCTCTATGCACAACATAAGTCGATTATATTGTAGCAGCAACATGTTTCACAAAATTGCTCTGGATGAAGCAAACACTACATGATATCAAGGTATAATATGATCAACTAATCTCAATCATCTATGACAACACAAGTGAAACCAACATTTCAAAGAATCATGTTATTCACTCAAAGACAAAGAACATTCCCATCAAGTACCACTTCCTAAGAGAATATTTAGTCGAACAAAGTGTCAAGTTGGAATACATTTCCACCAAGGAATAAGTTGCAAATATTTTTACCAAACCCCTTCCAAGAGAAACATTTTCATATCTCAAATAGAAGGTGGGAGTGATATCCCTCTCATTTCGTCAGTAAAGAAGAACAATTCAGGGAGATAATTCATTTTCCATTGTTGTCAAAGGTGGAGAATTATAGATAGGGGGAGAGTTGTAGACAAAGGGAGGAGAATTACATATAGGGGGGGAGTTGCAAACAAGGGACAATTCTTTCTATTTCTGGAGGATTACGTGTTTTCGAATGCATGGTTGCCATCAATGAAAAAGGGGGGGGATTGTTGAATAAATCACTTTTATTGATGTCAAAGGTAAGTATTCAAATATAAATGTTCAAAGGGAAGGTGAATTTAATAAATACAAAGTGGAAGTGGATTAGAAATGAAGTTATGTGAAAGTGGATTAGAAACGAAGTTATGTGAAAGCAGATTAAATATGAAGCTATCTGAAAGTGGATGAAATATGAAGCTATGTTAAAGTGGATTAAATATGAAGTTATGTGAAAGTGGATTAAAAAGTAAAATTGTGTTAAACATGAAGTTATGCAACAGTGGATTAAAAAGTAAAAGAGATTTAAAAAGTGAAAGTGGACTAAAAGTGCACATGGTATTTTCACATGGTTTTAAAACCCATGGTGGTATTTTTCCCATGGCATGTTGAAAAGTAAAATAAAAAAAAAATAACAATAATAATTGTTTATTTAATTAAGGTCATGTCTTTTCAAATGTACATGAATTTTCATGTAGAGTTAATGGTAAAGTATAAAAGGAGAATAGGATTGTGAGAAATAGTGTGTGGGAGTGAAGAGAGAAAATGTAATATTTACATATGAGAATATAATATGAGAAAATTTTGAATATTATTTGAAAAGGAGAGAGTGACGAAGTATGTGACGATCCAACTAATAGATATTGTGAAATCAAAAGGAGTGAGAGAAATTATAAGGAGTGAGCGATGAGAAGATCTGACGAAAGCACAAGGAGTGAGTGTCGAGTTGATCTGGTGAAAGCAGAAGTAGCGAGCGCATAGAATATTTAGCGAAAGAAGGATTAAAAAACATAGAGAAGATTTGGTGAAGACAAAAGAAATAAGAAGACCAGTGAAGCAAATGAATATGAAGAACTTGTAAACTTGTAAGTAGTTTGGTTCCTACAAAAAAAAGTTGTTTCCATTGGTGTCTCCAGTAGGTCGGTGCCTAAAAAACAGTAGAGAGGGTTAGTGTCTCCAATAGGTCGGTGTCTATAAACAATAAAGGGGATTGATGTCTCCACTAGGTTGGTGCCTACAAATATTTGTAACAGTAGGTTGGTTCTTACAAAAATTTGTAACAATAGGTTGGTTCCTACAAATTTATAAAAATAATTTTTTCTGGTTTTCTCCTAAAAGGGTTTCCACGTAAAATAGTGTGTCTTCTAGTTGTTACATTTATGTGATTGCTTCATTATGGTTTATGAATGTTAAATAAATGATATCCTTTTACTGATTCACCCTCCCCCCTCTCAGTATAAGTGTGTTCTCAACAAACCTCTTCCATATGCCACATAACATGTCAAACCAATTGCGAGTTTAAAAAAAATCCAAGTGAACACCAACCAACAAACCATATCAACTTTTCAATCATGGAAATTCTCCTTTGTCACATATTATAACTAAAAAAATCCACATGCAAAAATGGTTTAATAATTACCAGTATCAATCAATTCCTTGTATCGTGTGACCAATATACCATATAAAACCAACCAAAAATATTATACCATGCAATGATAAACATACAATCCACCTTTGTTAAAACAAATTTGAGCTCTTTTGAAATTTATACCATGTGCCATATATAAAACATACCATAACCCAAATCTTATATCATACAACCATATATATGTGTCATAGATACCATATCCCATATCAAGTCCTTGCAACTTATAACTTATCTCATCCATAGCATGATTCATTTCCATAGAGAACTCAATTTACTTAGTGTAATGAAATCTTTCACATATATTATGAATTTGATAGGAAGGTCATTTCATATGCATAAATAAATCATATAAGACATATGAAATATGAAACTCGTTTCCAAAAATGATTCTAACATCTTTTGTAACCATGAATAACATAGATCTCATTGTTTCTTTTGATAAGTGATAGGTTATCAAAGTGAAAAATAAAAGCAACCATTACTGCATTAAATTGAAATATATCATCATGCCAAGATTACACATGACTTTAGAACCTCTATCATTACACCTTTGATGCATATATACTGAGAGAAATAATTGAAAATTAATATTTTTGATTTTTCTTGAAGGGGACCCCACCTACTAATTATATATATCATAGTCCAATAATAGGCCTCACAATCCTTTGCAAGCTCTTATAATAGGTAATGATATTTTGAGTCAACAAGTGGTGAATGCATATAGAACTTCAAATAATGTATATATACTCAATGATATCAAGGGAGAAAATGTTATATGAGACAAATAGATGAGAGATGGTCATGGAATAGAATAATGGGTCATATAAACTTTGATAATCTAGTAAAAATTAGCATCAAACAAGCAATGAGAGATATACCAAATATTTCTAAACCTTCAAAAACTCTTTGCAAGCAATGTCATCATGGGAACAAAACAAGATCAAGCTTCAAATCAAAGGAGTACTCAACAACGAAGCCATTGAAACTCGTTCATACAGATATTTGTGGGCCTATAAGAACACAAAGTCTACAAGGTGAAAAAAACTTCATGTTGCTCATTAATGATTACTCTAGAATGACATGGGTTACATTTCTAAAAGAAAAATATGAAGCATTTGAGAAGTTCAAAGAATTCAAAGCCTTGGTTTAAAATGAAACTAATTTTAAAATCAAGTGCTTGAGGTCAAACAGAGGGGGTGAGTTGATCTCAAATGAATTTGAATAATTTTGTGAGCTTCATGGAATAAAGAGACATTTTTTCAGTTTCAAGAACTCCATAGAAGAATGGAGTGGTATAAAGGAAGAATCAAACCATATAAGAGATGGATGGAACAATGTTGAATGAAGATAATCTATCAGAAAAGTTTTGGAAGCAAACACTCAACCTCGCAGTCTACATTATGAATAAATGGAAAATCAAAGTCAACAACAGAAATACCCCTTATGAATTATGAAAGGGTAGACCAACAAAAGTTAAATAATTCAACGTTTTCAAAAGAAAGGGATACATAGAGAGAGATAATTGGGACTTGGGAATATTTGACTCCAAAGCTGATGAAGGAATCTTTCTTGGTTATTCTTCAAGAAGCAAGGCTTATCAATGTTACAATAAGCATTGGGAAAAATCATAGAGAGTGTCAATGTGAAATAGGATGAAGCAAGGCATCAGAAGGTGAAACAAAATTTTCAAACAGAGGAGCCAAGCTGCAAAGAAGAAGAAGAAGACAGAGAAGAAGAAGAATCAAAACGTCAAGATACAAAGACACCATATAGATTTGTCTAAAAGAATCATTCAAAAATTTTAATTCTTGGTAATAAATATACGGAGTTCATACTAGAAGAAGACTAGAAAGTGCACCAAAACATGTAAAATTCTCTTTTCTATCTAAAATAGAGCCTAAAAACTTTACAAAATCTAGCGAAGACAAGCATTGGATTGATGCCATGAAATAAGAGGTGAATCAAATTGAGAAGAACAAGACATGGGAACTTGTTCCAAGACCAAAATATAAAAATGTGGTTGGAACCAAGTGTGTTTTTAAGAACAACTTGAATGAACATGGATAAGTAATAAGAAATAAAACAATATTGGTTTGTAAAGGCTATTCTCAAGTTGAAGGTATTTATTTCAAAGAAACCTTTTCCCCGGTTGCAAGACTAGAAGCTATCATTTTTTTTTTTGGCATTTGAATGTTTAAAAAACTTCAAAGTCTATCAAATGGATGTGTAGTCTACCTTTATCATTGGAAAATTATAGAAAGAAGTATACAATGAACAACCAAAGGGATTCTTATTATCAGAAATAGGGATCATGTATGCATATTGAAGAAATCACTCTATGGGATAAAAAAAGCTCCTAGAGCTTGGTATTCAAGACCTGAAAAATATCTACAACAATAGGGATTCAAAAGAGGAATTGTTGAAAATAATATATGCATCAAGACAATGGGAGAAAATCGGTTGATTATTGTGGTTTATGTAGATGACTTCATTTTTGGAGGAAATGTGAACAAAATGTGCCACTAGTTTGCAATAGAAATGCAAAAGGAATATGAGATGTGTATTCTTGGTGAATTTTCAGTATTTCTTGGTTTACAATATTCTTAATTCAACAAAGGAATATTCATTTCACAAACCAAGTAAATCAAGGAAATGTTGAAGAATTTTGGAATGGAATATTGTGCACCAGTCAACACACCCATGGTCACAAGTTGTAAATTGAGCACACATGAGGAATCTCCATAAGCAAATCAAAAATTGTACAGGTCAATGATTGGCAACCTACTATATCTGGAAGCATCAAGGATGAAAATTATGCAACCAATAGGATTGGTTGCACGATTTCAGGTTGCACCAAAAGAAACTCATGTGCAAGCAGTGAAAATAATATTCAGATATCTAAAGGGCACCTTGGATTTCATCTTGTGGTACTCAAGAGGTGAAGAGTTTACTCTAACAATCTATACATATGTGGATTGGGAATGTAGTGTTGACGATAGGAAAAGTACAAGTGGAGGAGCATTCTTTCTAGGAAATAGTCTAGTGTATTTCTTGAGAAAGAAACAATATTTAGTTTCTCTATCCACGACAGAGGATGACTATATAGAAGTAGCAACATGTTGCACACATGTTCTTTGGATGAAGTAGACTTTGAAATATATTAAGTTAGAATATGATCACCCAATCTCATTTGTGACAACACACGTGCAATAAATATTTCAAAGAATCATGTTATGCACTAAAAAACAAAGCATGTTGTTGATACTGAGAGGGGTGTGAATCGGGATAAAGTAGAATTTTACACTTTCAAAACTTCAATAAAATTAATTGTTACAACTTTCACTTCAATAAGATTATGTATCCAATATTTATCAAATGAGAAATCAAGAATATCCAATGATCAATAAAGAGTACTAGAAGAAATACACCATACAACATGCACAATAAACTTATGTGAAGCAATCATGAATTATTTTTCAAAGTATGTAATGACTTCCAATGGAAGCTACAACTTCCAAGTTCAAGGGAGGAATAAACCTCCAAGGGAAGATAAAATCCTCAAAGATAAAGAGGGGTTTAAACCCTCTATCTTTGCCCCTTCCTTCCACCCAAGAATATAAAAAATATAATAAGCCTTACATCACCATATCAATGATAATATCATCACCAGAACATAACCATACTTAGAAACCTGGACCAAATGCCAAAATGTGCCATCTTTTAGAAATTTCTCAAGTCTTTTCTTATGTATTCTACCTATTATATTGTCATCCCGCGTACATGTACGCTACCTATTATATTTTTAACCTCTGTTGTACGCTTCCTATTACACTGTTATCCCATGTATGCCTCAGAAAACTAGGGTTTCTATGATTCTGAAACTTTCAGGCCTTCCAAACATTGCCACCTTAGACTTGCTCCATGCTGAACTCTGCACATACTCCTAGCACAAGTGTAGACCCACTTATTATAGCCCCATCACACTTACTTGGATGATAAAATGATATGTCTTCAATGTGTATTTATACTTGTTGTGACACTTCCTTTTGACATTAGGGTCGACCTATCACTTTCTCATTTTGTAATTCTTTTCTTTAATTGTCTTCAGGGAAGACCTATAAATTCACATGTTCATCTTCAAAAATTCATTCCTCCTCAACCGTGAGGATCCATGTGACATGCCACCTACCAACAAAAACAACATGATGTATGCTATCCATCCATGGGTGTTGTATCTCATGTGCATTGTCCTCCATGTCCAAATGCCTTCATCAATATTGGGGTCCAAAACTGTTGGAGTTACTTCACACACACATAGGATTTCTTTTTCCTAAGTTTTTTCCCTGTTTATTAATCAGAATCAGTCATTTATCTAGTCTCCTATTTTTTAGGAGAGAATATTCCACGTGAAGAATATTCTCTTCAATTGACACTTTAGTTTGACTAGTTGAGTTGAGTCTAGATGTTGCATTGGTATTGTCACCATGCAACATTGGGATAATCACCATGCTAATGTGCACTTCCCTTGGTTTCATCACCATAATAGAACATTACCCTTGATTCCCTTATCTACTCCTCACTACACTATCTTTTAGTCAGTTAACTGAAGACTAGTTGACTAGTTAACTCAGCTAGGTGGTAGCTCACTCCTGTAACTGCCTGAGAGACTAGACTAGGTGGAAGTTCACTCCCATAACTGTTGGTGTGTGTCCATATCACTCTATACCACCACCATGGTGCATTGTTTCTCCACCAGTGAGTATTCATTGAATTATATAGAGTATATCATGTGTAAATTATTCATTACGGTTAATGAGAATTCTTCCATTCTTTCTCTCCTTCTTCTTCTTTCTCAATTTCTCTCTGCAAATGTGTGTAGTATTTTCTAGATAGATATATTTTTTGCAGGTTCAATACATTTACATGGCATCAGATCCGATGGACTACTAAGCAAAAGCTACACCAAAAAATTTTGCA
>SNQJ01S0299587.1:0-19336 GCA_010110895.2 Picea sitchensis
ACGTCCAGGCCACAGGAGGTCTAGATCTGATCTCGAACTAGGTATCGACTAACCTAGCCAACCACTCAAACAAATCCTAGTGGATTCCCCCAAAGAAGATCTCCTGAATGTCAGTAAAGATGTATATTTGTAGCCAATCTTCAGTACTTAGTTTAGGGTTCTTGTTCTGGGCTTCAACGAAGTCCCTCTCTTGATCCTCTATCCACTTTTGAATCTTTGTATTTGATGGGAACCACCCTGAAATTCCCTTACACAGATCCCTGTCCCGACAACAGAACCATTTGTTGGCACAGGGGCAGACCCAAGGTTCACTCCAAGAGCGCACCAACAAGCCCTAGCTATTGGCCCTTTCGGTAGCACCTGTGAAGCAAATTCATTCTCACTCGAAGAATCTAAGAGGGGGGTTGCATGACAGAGATGTCTACAACCAGGGGAATATCAAGTGGAACTTGATACAACAACAAGACAATATTCATATATCTCTTATCAGCTAGATCTATTCTATGAAGCTATAAATATGATCTAACACAATAATACAAATAACAGTATAACAATGACAGAGATCCAAGCATCAATCACACATACGACACAAAATATACGGGGTTCACCCTCTCTCTAGGGATATGTCCATAGAACTGTGCTTATGATATATTAAGATAAAGCTTACGGTTCTGATATATGCTCTTAGTTAGCAAATCTTCTCTCTATCTCCCTCCTTTCTGTGCACCCAGCTGCAGGACCTGATATTCGCACCCAACTGAAGATCTTACAATACCAGAAGGATCTCACTCTCAACACTCCCTTCTCTCACAGTACAATAACCTCTCAACCAACAACAATCAATATCAATGCCCAAATCTAGTACTGACAACTACCAACTTACTAACTCCACCTAGGTCCTCTTGACCTTTATTTATACATTACAATCCCTCACCGACAGCCTTAGGTCAAAACCTAGATTCCAAAACCCTAGATACCAAAACCCTAGGTCAACTTGACTAACCTTTTCAGGGCTTCGCCAGCCTCTCTTTCCTTCCTTCGTGTGTGGTGCTCCAAAGAATCCAATGCTAGCTTTCTTTGCTTGTTGAGTTGTCCTCGATCCATATTCCTTGATGATCTATCATCCTCGATATCCTCCTCCAGTGGCTTGCTTCCTTGTACTTCGCTCTGACTTTTCGGCTCTTTTTTCTTATTTTGACCCAGTGATAGTCACTGTGTCTCGTGCACAGTTCGCGTTTGACCTTTTATTCCTCGATCTTCACTTCCTTTCATAACCAAGGGCCAACACTTATCTATTAAGAGAAGAGATGTAAACTAATCTCATTCACAATAAGCATTACATAACACTCCATTACATGCTCAAAGGACTTCCTTCACCTCGATTATATATGAGAGAGTGAGAGGAGAATAATTCCCATGATGCATGCGGGATAAATTGGCCTAAGTTTACAAAATTCCATAGACATGTAAAAAACTAGCACTTCCCTGGAGGTCACCCATCTCAGTACTACTCTAGCCTAAGCACGATTAACTTCAAATTTCTGATGGGATCCTGTGCTTTAACATTGTAGGCATGTACATAACATCAGACAATCATTACATGATGGTTGTATTTAACAAATGGAGATGGAATTACATTACATTCCCCATCAAAAGGGTGGATATCATGGTTTATCAAAACCACAAGCTCAAAAAAATTGATTCAGTGGAACATGTGTATGGCCAGCAAGATCCACCTGGATCATTCCTCCCCCCTTAGGAATCAATGGTCCCCATTGCATAAAGTTATCTCGGGAGATGGGGAAAATTTTGTTGAATCTAAACCTTGGTGTGTTGCTTGCCTTGCTGAAGTAGTTTTCATGCTTGTACTTGGCATTAACCTACTAAAGGATGTCATGAACCTATTGTTTGAGGTGCTATATCCGTTCAAAAAATATGGTTCCATGATCTGCCTTAGTCTGAGTGTGGGAAGACTCTATCTATGAAGTTGCATCAGGAAGAGCTATATCAATGGGGGCTAATGTAACATACCCAACCATAGACCGCTAGGTCATGCCACTCCATAAAAATAATAATTCCATCTATATATATATAACTTAAGCAGAAAAACATATCCTTCAAATACACTGATCCATGCAGAAATAACAGTAAAAATATATATGCAACATACACAGGAAAAACCCATAAAAAAATAAACACATGCATAAATACACAACACGTAAATTCATACACAATTGATACTTATATTTTATAGAATACCACCAACTACGTACAGACCTTCCATGATCCTCCTAGCCTTAGAACATGCTACTCAGAACTCTCAGCAGTGGCTCACCCCCGATATGGGACTAAACTCCACCCGGGTAAAGGGATTCCTAGCTAGGCTGAGACAATACAAAAAACATGAAGGATTTCATCCCAGGAGCCAACTCAAACTACTAGTATATAGTCTCCCATTCCCCACATTCTTGTCCCACCCCAGGAAGTGTGCCCCTTCTCTGCTCAATAGTCCTTCGGTTGCCCGACTTCCCTTCCAGAGCTTCAACAATAGGCTGGACATGAAGTCTCAGAGCACTATAGATGTAGTTGGGCTCCCTCAGGAAATCACTTTCCCTAGGAATTTTCTCATCTGGAGAGATTTTATCATGGGCCTAACAACCTACCTCTTTAATCCATGATCTTGACAACCCACCTCTTCAATCCCATGAGCCTAACAACATGTTTCTTCAGTTCAATGCTTAAGTCAACCAATAACAGGTAATGGTGAAGACAACAACAATGTTCAGTTAAGGCACAATTGATGACAACAACAACATTCAGGGTATGGAATATATGCATATCATAATAGAAAGGTACATCACTAGCTCAGGTAGGTACAGGTGCGTTGTGCATCCCAGGAGGGATATAGTTTACTTCTGATAACAGGAAAGGTACGAGTAGCTCCAAGAGTGCATGCAGGTTCCAGAGGTAAATTTGATGGTGTAAATGGATGAGTGCATGAACGGCACAATGAGTCTGAAATGGACTAATTTCCCCCACCTTTATTTGCATGTGCCCTTGATGACACATGGCTCCCAAGGAGCTCAGTTATCTCCACTTGTAATTCATTCTCTTTTCCAAAAGAACTTAGGATAAAATAATTATCCTCACCATAGTCTTTAGGAATAATATTATAATATTCCTTGGGCAATAAGCCCTCTAGCTTAGCCCCTTTCATAGGCTCTTAGCCCTCCTTTTCCCTTCCTCGTAGAGTTTAGTCCCCCATACTCTTCTATCCTAGTTGGTCTACACGTAGTGATGTATTATATTAATGATATGAGTGTTTACATATAAAAAAATAGGCTCACTTGCCTTTAGCATCTAGGATCTCTGGCCTAATCATCACATAAGCCTTCCAACTTATAATAACTTGGATCACCATCCTATAAAACATATTTACAATTTCAACTAGGGCTTGGTCTAGTGGTATTACATTCCCATCCCCTTATTTATGCACTGTCCTCAATGAAATATATATATATATATATATCACCACGATTTTCAAAAATATTAAAAACGATGCAGGTATTCTGCCCGCATAGCATCCTCATGCTCCTAAGTTGCATTATCAGGACCGTACCAAGTCCATTGGACCTTTACTAACTCTATGGCTCGATTACAGAGCTGCTTAATCTTTTGGTCCAGTATGCACATCAAATGCACCTGAAAAGTGCCTTCTTGCTCCACCTGAATCACATTCCAATCAATAAAATGACTAGCATCAAGCATATACTTTTTGAACAAAGATACATGGAATACATTATGAATAAACATTGATGCAGGTAATGCAATCATATATGCTACATGACCAATCCTCTCCAATATTTCAAATGACCCATAATAACGAGCTGCCAACTTTAAACAATTTCCAATTTCATGGAACTTCTATTGGACCTCACTTTCAAGAATACATGGTCACCCATGTTAAATTCCCTATGAATTATGCCCTTATCAACATAGCTTTTCTGCATGTCTTGAGTAGCCTTTAAATTCTGCTTTATTTTAGACATCTTCTCTTCCATTTCCTTGAGTAAATCTGGCCCAACCACTTCTCTATCTGTTGGGTTGTCTCAACTTACAAGTGTGTTGCACCTTTTGCCATAAAGTGCCTCAAATGGGATCATCTTTAGAGATGTTTGGTACCCATTGTTATAATAAAAATCTACCTAGTGTAGGTAGTCTTCCCATTTTTATGGTTTATCCATCACATACATCATCAACATATCCTCAATCACTTGATTCACCCTTTTTGTTTTACCATCAGATTCTGGATGATAAGATGTGCTAAAATTCAAATTTGTTCCAAATCCTTTAAATAATCCTTTCTAGAAATTTGATGTAAACTTTGGATCTCTGTCAAACACAATTGTCTTGGGTATACCATGCAATCGATCAATTTCCCTCATATAAATATCATCAATGTTAGTTGCCTTGTGAGTGAGCTTCATTGGAATGAAATGAACAATTTTGGTAAGCTTGTCCACCACTACCATGCTAGAATCATGTTGCTTGCTTGTTCTGGGAAGTTTGTTGATGAATTCCATTGTTACCACTTCCCATTTCCACTCAAGAATGGGTAATGGCTGCAACAACCCAACTGGGTGTCTATGCTCAACCTTGACCTTTTGACAAACCAAACATTTGGCAATGTACTCAACAACTTCTTTCTTCATGTGTGACCAATAATATTGGCTCTTGACAGCTGCAATAGTTTTTTGATACCCTGGGTGTCCAACATAAGGTACATTATGCATTTCCCTGAATATCATATTTTTCAATTCCTGGGAATTTGGTACATAAATTATGTTTTTGTACATGAGAATTTCATCATTTCCCAGCTTGTAGTCCTCAATTTTCCACTGCAAAATACCTTGTTTTAATTTTGCCACTAATTCCATGTATTGCAAATCTTATTTTGCAACCTCTAAGATTATGTCTTTCAAATTGAACTGGTACATGCTAATGGTTGTAGCATTCAAATCATGCACTCTTATGTTGAGTTCATCAACCACCTTGTTCTCTTTCCCTTTGATATGTTTTATATCAAATTCATATTCACTAAGAAATTCTAACCACTTGTTTTTCCTAGCATTTAGAGTTGGATGTCCGAATAAATATTTCAAACCATGATGGTCTATCATGAACTCAAACATTTTCCCCTTAAGGCAATGCCTCCACTTCTTCAAGGAATTCACTATGGCTGCCAACTCCAAATCATGAGTGGCATAATTCCTTTCATGTTCCTTCAGATTCCTTGATTCATAACATACAACATACCCATTTTGACTGAGGACTCCACCAAGTCCTTCTTTACATGCATCTGTGCATACAATGAATTCTTCATTTGGATTAGCAATCCTTAGTATTGGAGAACTGGTTAATAATTTTTTCAAGTGTTGGAAACTATTTTCACACTCCAATTTCCACTAAAACTTCACTCCCCTCTTTTACAAGGAAGTGATCGGGTGTGCAATCTTTGAGAATCTTGAAATAAATCTTTTGTAGTAGCCTGCAAGGCCCATGAAGGATCTGAATTCTATCACATTCTTAGGTGCTTACCATCCTCTAATGGCCTCAATGTTTTTAGGATCCACTGCTATCCCTTCCTCTGATATGATATGCCCCAAATAATGAATTTGGTTCAGATAAAATGAGCACTTGCTCAATTTGGCATACAATTGATGATCCCTTAATACTTGTAATACCATCTTCAAGTGTTGCTCACACTCTTCTTCCAACTTGGAATATATAAGAATGTCATCCAAAAATACAATGACAAACTTATCTAAGTATTCTCTAAAAATACCATTCATTAAACATATGAAGACAACTGGTTTATTTGATAACCCAAATGGAACCACTATGAACTCATAACTAAAAGAAGTCTTGTTGATGTCTTCATCTTTAATTATTCCCCAATGATAACCTGACCTGAGATCAATCTTGGAGAATATTTTTTCATTCTTCAACTGATCAAACATGTCATCGATCCTTGGCAAAGGATACTTATTCTTTACAATTACTTTTTTCAACTCCCTGAAGTCAATACAAAGTCTCAATGTTCCATCCTTCTTATTCACAAATAATACTGGAGCACCCCAAGGTGACACACTTGGGCATATATACCCCTTCTTCAGAGGATCTTCGAGTTGCATTTGCAACTCCTTTAATTCTGATGTAATCATCCTATAAGGGGTCTTGGATACTGGAGATGCTCCAGGCATCGGGTTATAGAGAAATCAATATCTCTTTTAAGGGGTAATCCTAGTATTTCTTTAAATACATCCTCAAACTCCTTTAGGACTCCATAATATTCAATATTTGACACCTTATCTTTAGGTGTTTATTCCGTATGAGCTGCAAATATTTGACATCCTTTTTTGTAACATTTCTTCAGCTGCAATACTGAGATTTCTATGATAGTTATGGCCCTGAAAATTCTTTGTACTATACTTAGGTTCCCTTCTTCATCCTATCAAGTAAATGCTTTATTATAACAATCTAGGATAGCATGGTGTTGGTCCAACCAATCCATACCAATTAGATAATCATAGGAACCTAAAGGAAAGATGTTCAAATATCCCCTGGTGCTCAGTCCATTCATGTCCATTGAACATGACTTAACCATCTCATTAACTTTTCTTTTGGCTCCGGAAGCCAACTAAACCAACCAAGATTTTCCATGCTTTCTTCTTGGAAAATGAAATATTTCCACCATCTTAGGATCTATATAACTATGACTAGCTCCTGAATCAATTAAAATTGCAATGGTTTGGTTGTTGATCATACCTTCCACTTCAATCATGTGTGACTGAAACTCAACTTGCTTGTTGTCCAAGGCTACATAGATCCTGGTACATTCCTTCCCATGTCCTCCACTGTTTCAACTTGATGTACATTGTGAACAAATCTCACTTTTTCACTTCTGTGAGGACAATATCTATACTTATGATCTCCCTTACAAACCCAATATTGAATAGGTGGTTTCCTTGGCCTTTGCCCCCTTGTATCATTCATTCTGGGCTCTCTAGAAGTTGGTTGTCACAGAGTACTATTTCTGAAGAATGGTGGCTTATTTCCCTTCTTCCTCTGTTCCATCTTTTACTTCTTCTTGTCTTCCCGAGATTTTTGGAAAGTTGGTTTTCGTTTATGCTGATCATATAGGCATTTAGCTTGCCTTGTGGTCTCCTCCAAAGTTTTGGGGTCATCATATTGTATCTTGTCACTGATGAATGATGGAAGCCCACTCAAATACCTATGAATCTTAACTGTCTCATCCTTGATGAAGGAGACATACTTTAACAGTTCTAAAAACCTTCTTTCATATTCATCGATGGTCATACTCCCTAGCTTGAGTTCAAATAACTCCTTCATTTTCTTGTCATAATATCTCTGAGTCAATTATTTCTTTTGAAAATACTTCTTGAATTCCTTCCAAGTAACATTTTTCTCTTTAATATGTTGCACTTGCACAAGTTGGTCCCACCACATCGATGCCTTTCCCTTGAGTTGATAGATAGAAATTATTCCTTCTCCATGTGAAGAATAATTATGCAATTGAAAATAATTTCTCATGCCTAGCAGCCATGTCTATGCATCTTTATCCTTCTTGTGCTCACCTTCAAATGTAGGAGGTTTGATTTTGTTCATTTCTCCTTGTAGCTCATCCACTCTAGACCTCTTCTTATGATTCATGACATGGGATGGAATTGAAATACTATGTGATATCCTTATGAAATGGATTGGAGAGTGATGGTGATGTCTTCTAACACTTCTTGTTCTACCTTTCTCATCAGGGCACCTGCGAATTCCTGATTTGCTTGAGTCAAACTCCTTATCCATCTTCTTTTGAATTTTGTCCAAGCTTTGAATTAACTTTATATTAAAGTCCTCTTGTTTCTCCTTGGATTTCATAAGCCTTTCATTATCAGCCTTATAACTTTGGACATCCTTTTTCAAAATTTTAATGGTATCTTCCATATTCATGTTTTCTTTCTTTCCTTCTCCATGTCCATTTGAGTTTGTACCTTCATTACCCATATGGACATCCATCCCTCTGATCTCATATTCCTGGTTGTATGGCCCCTGTGTATCTCCCATGATTCTTCACTCTGTGTTGATCTTGGTCTGATCTAGTTGTTGTTAATTATGCAAAAATGTKCAGCCACCAAAACTTTGTTAGGCTGATTGCTTTAACAAATTAAGGAAATTATGCTCAATTCTGGTTCCATAATACATCATAATTATTTCTTTTGATTTTCCTGAAAAATTTCCTTCCTAGGTCAATTTTCTRAGTGAGAATTTATATTATACTTTACAATATCTTTCCAACGCCTGCTTCCATGCTCGATTTCGAGTTTTGAGAAAAAMGTTATGAATATTTGAAAATTGTGCTTCCTGGGAGGTAATCCCTGTACAATTCTTCTTCTTCCTCAGAGCCAAATTAGCTCTTGGACCATTGTTGGATCCTCTCAAAATGTACACCAGCCCTCTTTATCCTTTTAGGTGTGGGTCCATACAAATAAAAATCCCATGGACTCCTTCTCTAATCCCCCCCCCCCCTTTTTTTTCTTTAAAACAATTTTTGGGCACTAGCTCTTTTTCTTCAGCTCTCAATCTCATGTGACCACAGATATGACCAAGCTCTTAGATGAAAAGCGCTTATATAGAGCTTMGACACTTCATGGATCYAGAGGTTATYATAGCATCACTCTTTACTTCTCATGAACATYGAACTGGTGAACTCCCAGAGAGACTCTCTGATGCTTCACACTTCGTAGGTTCTTGCAACAACATACTCCCATTCCCCTAAAGGCCAAATTTTCAAAATTCTGAATTCATATCAACAATTACGCACCATGGGGGTGCTATGTGAAAACAATAAGGAGATGACACGTGGACCAATCGATGGGTGACATGTGTCCCGTTCCAATTGGTGTCAAAGGTCTGTAGAAAACACTAAACAAGATGATGTGTGGCATGCATAGAGTGGGTCCACGTCACCCTAGGTGACGTCAGCATGCCACATCACTCCGATGTTGTAGGACTTCGAGACTCTGAGATTTGGAGGATTTCACATCAACATACTTCAAAACTCCCAAACACCGAACTGGTGAACTCCCTAACCCTCCTTTCCAGAGATTTACTACTTCGGCGCTCCTAAGCTTCAGGATTCAGAGAAAAGGCCCACTTCACCCTAGGTGACGTCATCATGCCATGTCACTTTGGCACTTCGGGACATCGTAACTTCAGGCTTTAGAAGATTTCACACCAGCATAATTTAAAACTCTCGAACACTGAACTTCAGAACTCTCAAACAGTTTCTCCCCAAAACTTTGGGACTCTGATGCTCCAGGACTTCGGGACTCCCGCACCAAAACAAATTTTCTCCCACAATCCTCCCGAAGGATGAATATTTTATAATTTGCAGACATGTGTCCCACACAAAGGACGATCCAAATTTACTCTGATACTTCAGAGCTTCGGGCTTCGGGGAACTCTTCAACAAAACACAACAAGTTTCCTGAACACTTAATTAGTGAATAATCACTAATCTATGGACACGTTTCCCTAAACATGAATGGTCCAAATGTACTCTAGAGTTTGAGACTTTGGGATATTTTCTTCCTGGTAGCTTAAGAACTCACTTCTCTCGGAGTGTCGAACCTTCAAACTAGCATGATATCTATGGCTCATGCTCACTTGCGTGCAAATCTAATGGTCCGGATCTGATCTTCTCCATTATGCCTCACATCCTAATCTGTGCTTGATATAATGACCTAGACCTTTCCTTGGCCAAATCCAATGCTCAAGTACTCCTCCTAGTGATCTATGGCGTAGACTCACTCTGGGAATTCGGAGCTTCGTGGCTTTTTTCTCCTTTTTTTCAAAGACTTAAAAATTGTCGAAGCAATGAAGTCCAAAGGACTTGATGGGTTAATCATCGTTCTAATTTTCCATATCTGACGACTATGAAGGATTCAGACCTTTCCCAAAAATATCTCACCCATTCACCTTCTCATAAGGAGATCCCTCTTCTTTTGGGGACTTAAGAAATCACCTGTGTACCCCTTGCACTTCAAATTTGACCCATCCTAGGTCAGAATTTGCTTGAACATGTATTAAATTACAAAATATTCACCACTTGGCCGATTTCTTCAAACTTTCTAAGAGTTTAACAACAAAAATTGTGGCTTTTGTCCCAATTTCATGCAATCTAATCAATTCGACCTGTTCGACCCATCCAGGCTCAGTGTTGGAAATTAGAGCTTTGATACCAAATTGTAACATACCCAACTATAGACTGTTGGGTCATCGCCACTCCATAAAAACAATAATTTCATCTATATATATGTGTGTGTGTGTGTATGTATAACTTAAGCAATGATCTGGATTTAGGAGCGGAATGAACTGATTAACAGATTGAATACAATAAACACAGAGATATGAAGAATAACACAGATATCTAGTGAACAATATCATCTATTGAATAAATGAAATAGGCTAAAACTGTAAAACTGCAAAACTGAAACACTTGCTCAAATGATGGTATCTATCTCTGAGAAGAGATGTGGTTGCTACATGCATCCATCTGAGAAAAATGATTACAGTGAGGCTCCAAAGGCCATTTTTTTATATTACTCATGAATTCCAAAACCCTAGACATCTAAAAACCTAACCCTAGGAGATGAAACACCAAAAGTTATGTGGGCCCCTATGGGTAAGTTGGTACCTCAACTTCCCAGGTTTGTAAGTTTGGCATACAACCTCCATTTTAGGCACGTGATAGCCCATTGGAAAGGTATTTTATAGAACTACACATTACGCCATCAAAATTTGACTTCATCTATAGTTTGACTATGGCGAGCCAAAAAAATATTGTTTAGGGCTCCAAAACGTCCTTAGAAGTACAACAAGATGTGCTGACATGAAAACATATAAAATAAGCCAATTGGATTAGGTGGGAGGCCACCAACATCCACCTAGAAGATGTGTAGGGCTTCAAACAACCCCATAAGTGTAGAACCCACAATTACAAAGAAGTACAGAAGAACATGTTGAACTAAAAACTATCAAGAGGAGCTAGTTGGAATAGGTGGGTGGCCACCAATATCCACCTGGATCATTTGTCCCCCCTTGGGAAGAAATGGTCTCCATTGCATTGAGTTCCCCCATCAGGTGAGGAAATTTCTGTTGAATTTGGCCCCGGGTGAGACACTTGCCTTGGTGTAGGAGCTGCCATTCCTTGATAACCCAATAAAAATGGATCCTATATTGGAGAGTGTCGTTGACTTGTGTGTCCACTATCTGATCAATGGATGCCTGTTCCATGCAGTCAAGGTTGAGATATGTTGGTGTCAGTTTTTTTGCTATCTCTGAGGTGTCCAATAATGGTGGAAAATATGGTCGAAGGAGGTCCACATTGAACATTGGGTGCAAGCCAAGGAAGGGTGGAGTGTTGAGCTCAAAAGAATTTCTACCCATATCCTTGGCGACGATGTAAGACCCATAGAGAAGTGGGCAGAGATTCTGATGGGGCCTTGTAATACACTCCTTCTACAAATGTAACCAGACTTTGTCTCCAACCTGAAATCGGTGCGGTACCCTGTGTTGATCATGGCGCTACTTGTACTTAACATTGGCTTTCTACAAAAATATCATGGACCTGTTGGCAGATGTGTTGAATCCACCCAAATATGCCACTATGGTATGCCACTGGATGACCATGCTGAGTGAGAACTGTGCCTACAACATAGTCATAAGCATCAGTCTCAATCTTGAATAGTTGTTGCAGATCGGGCAAGGAGAGTGATGGAGCTGAGCACAAGCGATGCTTCAGATCATCAAATGCTCGTTGTTGTTCCTTCCCCCACAGGAAAATTTTCCCTGCCACCGCCCTTGGTCACTTGGTTGAGGGCCCATGCAATATGGGAGAATCCCAACATGAACCATCGGTAGAAGTTGGCCAGTCCCAAGAATCTTCGAATCTTGGTTAGTGTGGTCAAGGCTAGACAATCACGGATGACTTGGATATTAGCTGGATCAACATGTACCCCATGCTCATCAACAGTGTATCCCAAGTATTGGACCCTGTTCATGCCAAAGGATCATTTTTCCAAGTCGGCATATAGCTTGTGCTGCCTCAGAGTGCTCAAAACTTGTTGAATATGTCACATGTGCTCCTCCTAAGTCCTGTTGAAGATGAGGATGTCATCCAAATATACCACTACAAAAGAGTTGGTGACAGGTCTCAATACATCATCCATCAACCTCATGAAAGTGGTTGTTGCATTTGTTAAGCCAAAGGGAATGAACAACCATTCGAAGAGATCTTATTTAGATTTGAAAGTTGTCTTCTATACATCAGTTGGTTCGATGGGAACCTGGTGGTAGCCTTACTCTAGGTTAATCTTGCTGAAGAAATTTTCCCCCTTAATTTGGTCAAGAAGGTCATCAATCCTAGGAATTAGGTATTGGTTCCTAATGTTGACACAGGGGTAGACCCAGGGTTCAACGCTCAAGATCGCACCAAAAAAACCATAATTGTCAGCCCTTTCGGAAACACCTGCGAAGTAGATGAAGTCTCACCCGAGGTAGAGGCAGGGGTGGTTGCAGGACTCAAATGTCTGCAACCTTAGCTGGGACACAGATATGTGATTATCTTTCTTACAATGCACTTAGCATTAGTTATTCCTTAACATACATTCATTAATACACTTCATCGAAAGCACAGAGCATCACAGTGAATACTTATACTAAGGATGATTCAATGCTTAGCCACAGAAATATAGGTTAGATTCAACAGATCAAGCACTAAGAATCTTATATATCAGATCTAACGTTCATTCATATATCATCAACACAGAGCATAACTAGATCTACTTGATCACATCAAGCACTTAGCCAAGAAAGAGATAAACACATTAGAGCGAAGCACAAAGCACTATAAATATAGTTATCATGGTTCACCCCCAACCTGGGGCTACGCCCACAAAGTCTTCTTTATATTATCTTGGTCAAGCAGTTACAACACAGAGCTTCAATGACCCTTACTTTGCACAGGACAGAAGATCTGCACAGGTCACTAGATCCTTCTTCCTTGCTCTTCAGCACAAGACTACACCAAAATTCACTTAGCTTTCCGATCCCATGCACAAAGCACTCTAAGATACATCCAATCACATAGATCCAGTTACTAGCATTAAGCTTCCAGTCATACATCACATAGATGTACTACATTACTATTACTACTACCTTTCTCCCTCTTCTCCCCTATTTGCATTGCCTATTTATAGGTTACAAAATGGTCCTAAACGTGGGTAAATCCATGGGCCGACATCCCTTTCCCGTTACATCAACCCAAAACCCTAAAATGGACCCAAAAATAGGTCTTTCTTCCTTACTTTCCGCTTCATGTTGCGCTCCTTCCTTAGCAAGTTGTCGTAGTCCCAAAAGTGGTAAATTATGACCAAGTATTCTTCAAAACTTGGTCAAGGGCCAACAGGCCCCCAACACTCACCTGTGACTTGTCCCAAGTCACTTAGGTCTGACTAATTGTGCTTCAAACACCTCGAGCTTGGCTCGAGCAACTTCGACCTGCTGCAGTGAAATAGCCTCTTTTTCAATAAATTCTTGGATTACTGTGTCATTGAATGGTCCTTCCAAGCTTTGTTCTGCAGTGATGACACCATGTTCGAGTTCATCTCCCTGGATTTCAAGTTCGGAGAGAAGTTGGCATGCCTTCTCTTGGATTGGTTGCAGTCTTTGAGAGACTTCCATTACTTTACTTTGTAGTGTGTGTACTTGTTGTTGGGTTGTGCGTTGTTTTGTGAACCTCTTCATTCTTTCGACTGGGGTCATGAACTTCAGCTGTGCTTGTAGCACATCTGCATGTTTATTTGCTTCATGGAGCTGCGCCTCCAATGTCTGCAATTCTAGATTCTCTGCAAGGGTTTCATAAGTCTGGGCACTTCTAGTTCTTAGCTGCTTACATTCCAAAGCCAAAGTTTTTAATTGGGCGATTGCGCTTCGAGCAGTGGCCTCTCTTAGATCTCTTATCTCTTGGGGTGTCTTAGGCACGGTGCAGAGCTCCAGATCTGTGATGTGTTGTTGAAGTTGCTAGATTACTTCTTCCAGTTGGGTCACCTTTTGTGGGAGACGATCTTCCATCTTCACTTCTATGATCGTCACAGAGCGCAGTGCTTTGTGAACTCTCTCCTATACTTCAAGTTGCTCTACTAGAAACTGGTCCTTGCTCTGTTGTAACTGTGCTTTTCCTCCTCCCAATTCACTTGTAAGGCAAGTTGCTCCTGTTCTACCTTCCTCTATTTTTCTCCATGTGCACTCTGATCTTGTGCCAAAGCTTGGGTGGCTTGAGCTCATCGAAGGAAAGCTTCGACTTTCTCGGCGATCTGGCGTAACTGTGTGGGCTCATCACCTATTCCTGATATTTCCATTGTTAATGGTGTTGTAGAAATTACTTGGATGGACTGGAGTTCCTGCTGCACTTCTTTGAATTCACCCGTGATCTGGCAGAATAGCTCCTCCTACTTTTCTTCTTGCTTTTCCACGATCTCGAGTGAAACATCATTCAGTGCAGTAATTAAGAAGTTGAAATCATCCGGGGTAAGGGTAGTTTTAAGCGTGGTCTAGGAGGCCTTAGTTTTCTTTCTGGATGAGGGCTTTGGTGGGGTAATCTTCCTTTTCTTTGAGGGATCTTCCTCGTCCCTAGGCGAAGTAACCTCGCCTTTTCTCTGTTCAACTTATGTGCCCCCTAGTTCTTCATCATTACCTCCCTTCGCAGGTGAGATCGAAGCAGTCTTCGTGGATGTGTTATGGATATCTTGGACTTCCACATCCTTCTTAGTCTTGTGCAGTCCTGGTGTATCCGTCATAGCTTCAGGGCTATCTACGTCGGACATCTCTATGGGGTCTTCTGCAACAAGGAGTACTACCAACCATTCCTTGGTAATCTCCTCCAAGTCATCTTTTGTCAGCCTGTAATATGACTAGAGTTGTTGTTTGTGCTCATCTGCATGCGCTATGATGTAGGTGAGGTGATGATCTACGTTGAATTTCATCAAAGGTCTAAACCTATGAAGCGTGTTGGGTGTAATGCGCAGTGTAGACTGAATGTCATTCTTCAACTGAGTGTAGTAACGTGGAAGACAACAATGGAATGCCATTGTTTGTTCATGTCGTTGGAGTACTTTGTTCATGTCGTTGGAGTACCGCAGCGTACATAACTTCATGGCCAATGGTTCGAAGGGTTCGATCTCCAGAAACGTGGCTCCCTCGGGCAGTTCCCACGCGATGAAAGTGATGAGTATGAGAAACTAGCTAAAGTGGAACTCATACCCTTGGTCCTGCACTTGTCTACAGTCAAGCTCTAACTGATTTATAAGGTATTTTTCTTAGTTCATTTGTAGTCCCTCTGCGCACTTCCCTGTGAGGTCAACTACAAATCCGGTCACCTATGTAGGTCTATTTTTTTGGACTAACTTTCCTACGATCAGCTGGCAACCAAAGCACACTATTGCATTCTCAATGGAGGCTACCTTGTAACCTCGAGTGCCTTTCTCCAGATCGTCATATGTGTCTTTTATTCGTTGAGCGAGGGCATGATCTGCGGTCTTTCCAGGGTAAAATTCTTGTGGGTCAGGGCCTTGCATGCTTAGCCCAGTGATCCAATTGATCAGAATCGGATCCACAGTGATATGGCGGTCCAACCATAGGTATCCTTTGTGGTATCAGGAAAACAATAGTCTAACGCATACATTGACTTCCTGATGCCTCCCAAAATGTGGAATCTTCATTACATTGAGGAGGGTTGATTGCGCAAGGTTATGGGTCCATTGTTGTGGTACAATCTTGGGGTTCTTTCCTTTTGTAATAGTCAAATACTTGTGCAGGGATAGCATACTATAAACCTTGTGATCTCCAAGGTTAAAATCGCTAAATTTGAGCGCAATTGGCTTCTCCTGGTCAACATGAAATGTGAGCACCCCTTTCGAGAGGTACGCAGTGACTATAACATAATCGAAGTCTCTAGGAACAATGTATTGATTCACTATTCCTCTTAGTGGTGGGATATATTTAGGCAAGATGCTTGGGATCATCTTCATAGTGGAGAAGTCGTTTCCGAGCTTAGATCGTCTTTTCGAAGGTGGTCGGGATGGTCTTGCTCGAGAAGTGGAGGGGGAAGCTGGCAGTGTGCCCAAGGATGATGCATGTACACCTGTAGACATTCCGCATTCTGACATGACTCTCTTAGTCATTAAATCAATTAGAACTTCTTCAATAATTTTCTCATCAACGTTGAGCTCGTTCGACATACAAACTTGGGTCAGTTGGCTCGGGTGTAATCAAAATTTAGAGACTATAGTGAATATTAGGGCAATGATCTCAGGGTAAGTAAATCTCAGGGTTCACACTCAAGTTCTCAGTTAGCAAAAAGTATTCTCGGTGCATGGCGTGATGGGTTAAGTAGGAAATATCAACAATGGTCTACTTGAATTGGACATGGGGCCTTCATTAACTCTGTTCTATCCATTCTGGTGCTATCCAACGGTCTAGTGGTAACCCATAACTACTTTTCGATCCGTTCGGAGTGGTGGTCGAATGGGTATATCAGTTACAACGGCTATATTTCTTCGTCATGGCGAAGTACTCTATGTCGTTGTTCTGATATCTCGGCGAAGCTCCAATTCTGCAATTCTTCTTACTGCGAAGTGTCCTCTAGAACCTCTTGTAACCTTACAGTATTAGCCCTTTTCTTTCTTAACTTCCCAACCTTCTTCCCAGTGAGCTTCATCTCAGTAATGATTTTACCATTCTGATGTTTATATTTTGTGGTCTTAGTTACTTTGTGTCGTTGAAAGTCTTTCCTAAGGTTCCTTGATAATACTTCTTATGTATCAAAAATATGTAACTTGATCTTCTGCGAATCCTCAAGTGTTCTCTTATCTTCGACATCAGAGTTGCTAATATTGAATATCTGCGATCTACTCTTCTATTCCTCAATCAAGTGCATGATCCTTCTGGTCATAAAGTCTTTTAAGTCTTGCTTCTTTTGTTCCAAAACTTTTTCTTCTTCTTTCTGTCTGGCTTGTTCTCTATCAATCCAAGGTTTCCCTATGAGCATGGTAAACGAGGCACTGTCTTCAACAAATTTAATGATCTCAAAGTCTTCCTCTGTCGAAGTTCCATTGATAGTCATAGGTATCCGGGCGAGCCTTCCACATAGGTTTACTAGCTTTCCTCTGAAGAAACGTGTTCCTCCTAGGGAAGGGATCATGGCAGGCATTCCTATAGCTTCCCAAGTTCTTTCTGGCATAATGTTCACTTGTGTTTCTTCATCAAGAGTATAGTCAATGTCAAATTCCCCTATTCTTGCTTCGATTTTCTCCTTTTCTTTGAATATCTTTGATAGCCTAACATGTCGGTGGTCATTCAAGGTATCTTTCATCTATAGCAATACATTTTCTGATTCTTTCTGGGTTTCTGCTATAATCTTGGTCTCTTGATCTCCTTCAGGTTTTTCTTGCTCCATATTCAGTTTCTCAAGCCTAGCAATCATTCTAGGGTAATCCAATACTTCATGGTCCATATCCTTACAACAGAGGCAACTAGGTCTTCTCCCAGGGAATTCCTTAGCAAGATGTCTCGGTCTTCTGCAACTATAATAGAGGGTTAATCCTCTTTTTCGTTTAGATGTTCCCCAACTCCTTTTCTATTGCACACCAGGATCATGGTGACTAGCCTACAAAAAACTCTTTCTAGGATCCTGCATCCACTTGTTAGTCCAAACATTCTTTCGATGCATACGTATAACATATCTATCACTATACTTATTAGATCTATTCATATCAAACTTTCTTTCATCTATTAATGCCCTAGTTTTGAAGCTAGGACATAAACTATCAAACATACCTAAATCCATGCTTTAGAAACAAAAATTTCCACTTATCTTACTTCTATAGAGAACAAATCTTCCAGATCTAAGACTTTTAACTATTCTTACCTTTATCAAAGTACATAGCTTACAGATCTTACCTTTTTCTTACAGATTTGACCTCTTTCTTTGCAGATCTGACTTCTTTTCTTCATATCTGACCTCTTTTCTTTAGTTCTGACCTCTCTTTCTTGGCACAAAGCTTCATAGGTAAAACAGAACAATATGCACTAGGGCAACAGATCTACGCACAGAGCTTATTTTGCACGAGGATTCTTCTTCTTTAGTTCCCAACAATCATAGTTTCAGGTCCCGACAATGGAACCAGTTGTTGACACAAGGGTAGACCCACGGTTCAATGCTCAAGAGTGCACCAACAAAACCCTAACTACCGGCCCTTTCGGCAACACCTACGAAGCAGATGAAGTCTCACCCAAGGTAGAGGCAGGGGTGGTTGCAGGACTCAGATGTCTGCAACCTTAGCCGGGACACAGATTTGTGATTATCTTGCTTACAACGCACTTAGCATCAGTTATTCCTTAACATACATTCATTAATACACTTCGTCGAAAGCACAGAGCATCGCAGTGAATACTTATACTAAGGATGATTCAGTACTTAGCCATAGAAATATAGGTTAGATTCAACATATCAAGCACTAAGCATCTTATATATCAGATCTAACGTTCATTCATATATCATCAACACAGAGCATAACTAGATCTACTCAATCACATCAAGCACTTAGCCAAGAAAGAGATAAACACATTAGAGAGAAGCACAAAGCGCTATACACATAGTTACCGTGGTTCACCCCCACCCTGGGGCTACTTCCACAAAGTCTTCTTTATATTATCTTGGTCAAGAAGTTACAACACAGAGCTTCAATGACCCTTACTTCGCATAGGACAAAAGATCTGCGCAACTCACTAGATCCTTCTTCCTTGCTCTTCAGCACAAGACTACACCAAACTGCACTTATCTTTCCAATCTCATGCACAGAGCACTCTAAGATACATCCGATCACACAGATCCAGTTACTAGCACTAAGCTTCCAATCATACATCACATAGATGTACTACATTACTATTACTACTACCTTTCTCCCTCTTCTCCCCTATTTACATTGCCTATTTATAGGTTACAAAATGGGCCTAAACATGGGTAAACCCACAGGCCGACATCCCTTTCCCGTTACATCAACCCAAAGCCATAAAATGGACCCAAAAATAGGTCTTTCTTCCTTACTTTCCGCTTCGCGTTGCGCTTCTTCCTTGGCAAGCTATCACAGTGCCAAAAGTGGTCAATTATGAACAAGTATTCTTCAAAACTTGGTCAAGGGTT